>CAUYSK010011138.1:0-11394 GCA_963575035.1 Avahi laniger | reverse complement strand
CCATCATTCATCTCTCATCCATCCATCCATCCACTCATCCATCCACTGACTCACCTATCCATCCATCATTCATCTCTCATCCATCCATCCATCCACTCATCCATCCACTGACTCACCTATCCATCCATCGTTCATCTCTCATCCATCCATCTACTCATCCATCCACCCATCATCCCTCCACCCATCCATCCATTCACTCACCTATCTCTCTGCCCATCCATCATCCATCTATCCTTCCCTCTGTCCACCTGTTCATCCATCCATCCATCATCCCACAGCCATGGAGTACCTACTGTGTGTCAGACACTGCTACATGCTGAGGACAACGAAATCAAGCAACACACATCCCTGTGTTCAAGAAACTCACAGCCTCCTTGGGGAGATGAGTAAGAGGAATTAATACAGTGCAGTTTATCCAGTGCTAAGATCAAGGTATGTACAGGCCCTTCCTTCCATCCACACAGGGCTTTGCAGTTTACAAAGTACTTGCCTGGCAAGATTCCATCTAACCTTCACAACACGCCCGGGAGTTAGCAGGCGTCACCCCCGTTGCAGCTGGGGCAGACGAGGTTCGGGAAGGGTAGCAAGCGTTTGGCTGTCCTGGGTCTGTACCGGATCCGTCGGTAATGACTGCTCCACCCACACAGCTCTTGCAAAGGTAACCGCCGCCCCTGCCGAGGCACAGGTGTAGGCAGTCATGTTCTGGGACCCCATCAGATCCCTCTCCGGCATGTGAGCGGGGACGTCGGGTAGGCATCGGCCAGCTAATAGGACATGTAGCAGGAAAAAGAGTCCAATTCAAAGAATCCCTAAACTTGGAGCTCCCAGGGCAGCCTTGGGTCCAGAACGCCCTCCATTCGAGTCCCTGCAGAGCCAGGGTGGGCCCATGCCAGGGCTGCCGTGAGCTGCCCGTGAGGCTTTTGGCTGAACTAACCCAGAGCGTGAGGGTCCCTGGATGACCCCTTGTGTCTCCTTTCAGCGAGTCCTATTCACGGGGTCAGATGACTCCCAGCGGCCAACAGGGTCGGAGGCACGCAGGCTGCACGCCTGGCGCCCCTTCCCTGGCGACCACTCCGGAAGCTGATCCAGGATGCTGCATGCAGCCTTATCAGTGGAAGATGCAGTAGCAAAATGAGGAGCTAAGAATGCCATGGGGGTTTCATTCATTTGTTCCTTTGTTCCTTCATTCATTCAGCAGCCCAGTACTGAGGGCCCAGGCTGTGCAGGCCCGGCATCTGGAGGAAAGGCAGCTCTGAGAGGGTCTGCCCAGGGCTCAGGCCTCAGCAGCTTCAGCCGCTACTGCGGGTCACTTGCTGGAGGGTGAGCGTGGGCTGGGGGAGGTGAGGGCAGAAAGAAGGAGGCAGCGGCGAGCTGTGCCAGGCCTGGCTCCGGGCCACCTGCCCTGTGTGCTGGGGAAGGCCGCCGGAGCACGTCTTCAACACCACTGTCAATCAACGGCACCGGGTTCTGATTAATCCTCAGCGCTGGCGGTCAGTGCATGGTGTGCGTGCAGCTTTCTTCTTCCTTTTTCCTAAACATGGAGTTTCGCTCTGTCCCCCAGGCTGGAGTACAGGGCACAATCATGGCTCACTGTAACCTCAAACTCCTGGGTTCAAGCCATCCTCCTGCCTCAGCCTCCTGAGTAGCTGGGCCCGTAGGTGCACGACACCACACCTGGTTGATTTTTTAAATTTTTTGTAGAGATGGGGGTCTTGCTATATTGTCCAGGCTGGTCTCAAACTCCTGGCCTCAAACGATCCTCCTACCTTGGCCTCCCAAAGTGCTAGGATTACAGGTATGAGCCACTGTGCCCAGTCCCGTGTGCAGCTTTCAAATGCCCTCCTGCCTGTGCCCACCTGAGGGCCTCAGAACAACCCTTAGGGTGGGGAAGGGCAGGGCTGGGTATTACCTGAATCCCCAGTTCTTCCCCCATCTCCGCCTCCTGAGTTGTCTGGGGACAGCCTGGGTATTGAAAATCTCATCAACTCGTTACCGACACTAAAGTGTTTAATATGAGGCTGTCACCCACTTGCCAGGCGCTTCCATTAGCTGGCGTGCTCGTGGAAACCTGTAGCTTTGAAGTTGATGAAGCTTTTAAGTTTTACCATTTAAGCTAATGGGAAGGCACCGACATCTGTTTGTACTTACGTATCTCTACAACAGAGCAGCGTTACCTAACGGTTGCTATGGCTACCCGCAGTCGCCAGCTCTGTTTGGGGGCTATTATTATCCCTGTGACAGCCTTCACTATGGCCGGGGCAGGGAAGCTGCAGACATGTGATAGGAAAGCCAGGCTGCCTTTGCATGCAAAACTCTCTGCAGCCTTGCACACCCAACACACACACACACACACACACACACACGCACGCACGCACGCACGGGTCAGTTTGATACCCAAAGGGGCAAAACCAGACTCCACCACATCAGCCCTCTGCCCCCTCTTTCTCCATTTCTTATCACAGAATCCCTTGAATCCAAAAATCTGAGACTTGTACAATCACCCTCAAGTCTGAAGTCTTGAGACCTCAGAATTAAAATTCTCCAGTGCCTATGTCTTCAACTTTCACCATGCTAGAAATGTGGGTTCTAGATTCCAGAATCATGGAAAGCTAGGGACAGAGAAGTCTAGAATTACAGGGCCGTAGCATCTTGAAGCTAAAAGAGGCCTTCAATGGTATATTGTCCAATTTCCCACTAAATGTAGTTCTCCCGACAGATCGTCATCTGGCATCTGCTTGAATTCTCCTAGGAATAGTGAGCTCACTACCTAAGGCTTTAACAACTCTTCTTTATATTGAACCAAAAGATGCCTTCTTGTCACACTCAGTCCCTTGTTCTGCCTCTGCCAGCTCCGTGGGGGTGCAGGGGACCAGCCAAGCCTCTCTCATAAGAGAAGCAGCAGCCCACCTAAGACTTTTCTTGTCCAGACTAAACATCCTGGGACTTTCACTGAGCCCCTCCCCGGGCAAGGCAAGGTAGGACCCCCCGTCTGGTGTAGAGGATGGGTTCTTCGATCTCCAGTCTCCGGTGACTCTCGCCTCTGGCCACACATACACACAGAGAACGCTCTAGCAAGGGGCTTCTAGCACCCACCCACACAGGTTTGAGCCTCCAGGCAGCCATGCACTGAGCCGCACTATCCCTGAGGGCAGAAAGTCCAGTCCAGGTGACCTGGGAATTTGCTACCCCAAGGGCAACCAACAACTCGCCCAGATGAGTCTGGGAGATTATACTTTAGGGCTTCACCAAGGGGGACCAAAGACAGAAAGAAAGAGAGCACTTTGGCTCCTGGAAGCCAGGGGTGCTCTCGAGCTTCACTGCCCCCCTTCCTCCTCCTGGGAAGCAGCCTTTGGATGCCAGCTTGGTGGTGCCTCCCTCCTGTCCACGGGCTCCCACCCCCAGCTCAGCCCGCGCCTTCCTGGCAGAGTCCACCCTCCTGGGCCAGCGCCAGGCCAGGACTCAGAGCAGGGCTGGGGCCTGGGGTTTGCAGGATCTGCCCGAGGCCCAGGCTGGGGCAGCAGGACGCCCAAGCTTGCTCCAGACTGCCCCTCGAGCCCACCCCCCACGGCAGCTCTTCTCCAGCCCCTTGGTGACCATCATACTGACCACAGCTCCCCTTCTCCCCAGCTGTCCTCGCGGAGCCTCCAGCCAAGCGGCCGGGCTGGGGGTGGGGAGAGGTGTCTTATAGCAGCTGGGGAGAGGCACAGGGAACTAAAAATACAGTTGACATGGCAAGGCTCCTCCTCTCCCCATAGCCCAGAGGGGTTTACTGGAGGAAGGCTGGCGGGGACACAGCATCCTAATCCTGGAGTCAACAGGTGTGGCCTGGGACACCAGCCTGCCTCCCCTGTCCCCCAGCCTTGGATGCTCAGAGTGGCTCCTCCAGCCCCACTGGCCCCGTCGCCTGGACTGAGCCCAGCCGACCTCCACCACCCCACCCTGCCCTCCCGTCCTTTAAGGCCCATCTTGCGTGAAGCCCCCCACTCCTCCCGCTTCCCAGCAGGGGTACCCTCTCCCCGCTCTGGGCTCCAACATGGTGCAGGCTTCTCATCTCCTCCTGTGCTGGGGTGCAACCCATCTGGACTGGCTTCTCCCCATTTCTCTCCTGTGTGTCTCGGGGGAGGAATATAAAGCCACAAACTCACCCTGCATTTAGTGCACACCAAGGGTACCACTCCTCCCGGTGGCCCCTTTTTTGCAGTAGACACTTTTACAAGCCCCACTTTATACTTGAGGAAAGTGACGCACAGAGAGGTTAAGTATCTTGGCCAAAGACACACAACTGGGAAATGCCGAGCCCAAGATTGGAACCCAGATAGTGTGGCTCCAGAGTCCACGCTCCATGGCTAAGCACTGGTCTAATTTGCGGTCCTTCCCTCTCACCCTCTCCCCTTCCTGACGGCACCTAGCAAAAGACCAGACCAATAAGCTCTTTAAATGTTTATTTTGTTGTGTTGTGTTGGTCCAGGCTCTTCGCTTCTCTGAGGTGAGGGCAAAGGCAACCGGTGACCTTGCCCCAGCAGCGGATAACTGGGGGCCCTGCTGCCATCTAGTGGCCACAAGGAGAAACGACTCCACCTGGCTCGCCCCTTCGTCTTCTCTTTGTTCGTCTATCCAGACGCCCCGCCAGCCAGGATGGGGTCTTTTTCTGTCTCTACATTCAAGGCGCCTTGCTTAGAAGAGTAGGGCTGGCTTGCCAGATTATTAAAGAATGAATAACTCTTTGCTCTCAGAGAACTCAAAGTCCAACGGAGGAGACACCCCAGAAAGCAGCAGAGATTTGAGCAAAGAGCTGTGGGAGGGTGAGCAGGCAGCACCTCCGCCCGCATGGAGAAGGGCTCTTGGCAAGCGGGACAATTGGGCTGGATACGAAAGTGAGAGGGCGCGTTCCGCACGGCGTCCTAAGCAGAGGTACCAAACAGCGTGCGTGCAAAAGCCCGCAGGTGGTGCATTGGGCAAGGGGGACTGGGGAAGGTGAGGCCGACTGGGAAGGACCTCATGTGCCAGACAAGGACTTGGGGGCTTAGAAGTGACAGTTCATTTCCACAAACACTCATGCTCACCTGGTATGTGCCAGGCTCTGTGCTGCGCCCTGGGGAGGCCAGGGTCTCTGAGCTTCAGGAGGGAAGGATGCGTGTGCAGATGATGTCGACACTTTGGGATAAGGGCAGTAATAGAGGCCCTTCAGCACAGGGTTAAAGGCTTTGGAATGAGATGCCTGGACTTAATGCTTGGCCCTGCCATGCACTGCTTTTGTGATCCAGGGAAAGTGTCATAACTTTCCAGGGACAATGCTTTTCTATCTGTAAAATGGGAATTTTGTAAAGAATTACCCATCTCAAATGTCACTGTGAGGATTAACAGAGGGAGCACACATACAGCACTCAGAGGGGTGCCTGGTACACTGTAAGTGCTAAATAATTGCTCACGGTTATATAAGGTACAAAGAAATCATGAAGGAAGGAATGATTAGTTTCATGAATGAACATGTAACAGACGAAGTGATACTTGAGCAGGGATTTGAAGAATCAATAGGAGTTTGTTAGGAACAAAGTAAGGAAAGGATATTCCGAGCATCAGGACCAAAATGTTCAAGGGCATGGAAGTTGATGTGTTAGGGCTGAGTTTAGTTGTGGGTTGACAGGAAATTCAAAATAATACGACTTCAACAAGAGAGTATTAATTTCACTTTCATATGGACGTCCAGAGGCAGGTGATTCAGAGCTGATATAGAGTACTACCGTGTCAGGGACCCAGCCTCAGTCTACCAGATGACACACATGGCCTCCTCCTCCTGATCCAAGACTGCTGCTTGAGCTCCAACCATCGGGTCCTCATTCCCACCAGCAGGAAGGAGAAAGGGATAAATATTATACCACCTATCTTAAAGAATACTTTCCAGAAGTTGCAATTAATACCTCATCTTATTGCACATCCAATGGCCACACCTCCCTGCGAAGGAGGCTGGGACATGTAGCCTTTATTTCTGTGTGGCCATATCCCTGGATGAAATTTGGGAGTTCTATTACCAATATCTACCCATAGGAGGCATAAAATAGCATGGCATATGTGAAAAGTACAAATATGAATATTTTGGTGTTTCTGTGGTGGAAAAAGTGAAGGGGAGAGTGAGAAGATGTAGCCAGAGAAATAAACAGAGGCCGGGCACAGTCGGCCCTGGGAGCCACAGGAACTCGGGCGTTTCCCCAGGGGGAGCCACAGAAGGGTTCCTAACAGGGAAGGGCCATGGTCCGCTGTCCTAGAAACACCACCCTAGTTGCAGATGTGACCAACATCATGCAGAGGACAAGTGTGGAAGCAAGAGACGTCTCCCCCAACATTTGATTATGAAATTTTCCACGCATGCAGCAGAGTGGAAAAAGTCACAGCGAACACCAACACCCACCACCTAAATCCTACCACCGGCATTCTACTAAACTAGTTTTCTCCACCCCTCTACGCATCCATCCGTCCTTCCATCTGCAGCATTTCAAATTGCGGACATCCCCCCTTCCCTGTAAATACTTCACAGCGCGCGTCGGGAAGCAGAGTTCCATATTTGAATTTTTTTTTCTTTCGATGTAAATTGTACATCCCATGACGTGCGCACGTCTTAAGTGTGCATTTGCTGAGCTGTGACGAATGCATACACCTGTGTCAATCAAACTGTATGACGCTATAGAACGCTGTCATCACCCCAAAAAGTTCCCCCATACCCTTTCCAGCCTCCCAGTCAATCCACCCGGCTCCCGGGGACAACCCCTGTCCTGATTTTGTTTTTTTTAACCCACAGATTGGCTTGGGGAAGGCAGACATTTAAGAGCCCGCTGGGGGCCCATGTCCGGGAGGGGCGTTGAGAGCTGAGGGAGAGGCGGGCAGGGAGAAAGGGGAGTCGGGTGTCCGGGGCTCCCCTGCGGGCCGGCCGGAAGGCAGGCTGGGGCCGTGTGGCCAGAGCGCCGCAGGGCTGGGTTTCCGGCTGGGCGGGCGGGGGCGCCACTGACTAAGGCGGGGTGCGGGGAGGGGGCGGGGCTGGAGACGGGTTTCCTCTGGGACACGTAGCCTCGGAAGTGTCCGAGGAGCATCCGTCTGGCAGTTGCAGGCGCACACCTTTGTCCCCAGGGCAGCTCTCCTGAGCACTGCGGGGTGTGCACCGTCCTCCAGCCACCGGGTGTGGAGAGGGGTCGCCACGTGTCTCCAGCTCCTTCCTGGCCAGTGGGCCGCAGCGTCCTAAAGGCTGCCCGCGGGGCCATGCGGGGGGCGTGGGCGTGGTCACTCTGGGTGGCGGGACGCCAGAGAGCAGACCCCACGCCCTGGGGGAGCCGGGGGAGGGCAGGGGTCCGCCTGCGCCTGCGCAGTCCGCTCCGGGTCGCGCCTGCCTGCGTCTCCCCAGCATCCTACAGCCACGGACCCTGCGCCTCCCCGCGCACCGCCCCTCCTTCCCGACGCCTCCCCCTTCCCTTTAGCGCGATCAAACCCCGACCCTGGCGACTGAAAGCTCCTCCGGGGAGGGGGTATCCGTGCTGCGCCCGGCGAGGCCCCAGGGAGTGGGCAGGGGAAGCCAGAGAGAAAATGAAACATCCACCGCGGGCTGGAGTTTTCCCTCGTCCTCTCTGAAACCAAACGCTACCCGCTCCAGCAGAGAGTGGTTTCTTTCTTAAAAACCCACTTGGTCCGTGGAAGATACTCCTGTTCTTCCCTTCCGCGTGCACTTATTTCTTGGCCATTAATGCCCTGACCTTATTCTGCAGAGAGAGGATTTGTTCCCCCTTCCTCCCCACAGTTCCACCACAGAACATCCTGGATCCGTCTGGCAATTTGGAGAAGCCTCGGTTTACCCCATCGGCGCAGGATCAGAGCCGCAGGAGCTCTCCGTACATCACCTGGGAGGACGCGAGGGAAGAAGGACCCTGGGGGGTGGGGAGGTGGAGAAGAAAACTTCCTAGGGCGAGGGGGAGCCCTGAGAGATTTATAAGGAGGGGTCACAGGGTCAGGCCTGCACATGGAGGAGAAGGAAGCCAGGTGGGAGGTGAGGAGAAATGCTAAGGGCTTCTTATGTGCTAGGCTCAGGCTCGGGTGAGGGCAGAAATGCAAACACGGCTCCATTAGCCTGCTGGTCAGAACACCAGCTGCTGTAACAGCCCCCAAATACCAGTGTCTTACTGTTCTCAACAGTGGTTCAGTAGGTTTATTTCTCATTTACCTCGCCAGCCAATGCAAGTTGAGAAGGAGGCTCTCTTCCACACCGATTCAGGGACCCGGGCTCCCTCCCCAAGGACTTCAAAGACCCCGATCCCCCTGTATCCAGTGGGCAAAAATTGGAGAGAGAAACAGTGTAGAGGGTCATGTGAGAGGCTTTAGGGGCTTTCTGCCCAAATTCCACCAGCCGGATCCCAGCCACGGGGCAGTGCTAGGTTGGAGGGAAGTGTGAGAACGACTCTCTCTCTGCGCCTGGGAGGAAACAACACAGGGTTTGGCGAACACATAGCATCCTGTCTGCCACAGTCATGGCCTGAGATAAAAAAAAAAGTGGTTTATAATCTAGTGGAAAGATGAGAAAGGGAAGTTGGGAATAAAGTATTTATGTAAATAATACGTCTTAACATCCCACATAGCACATAGTAGGTGCTGGTCGTGATGTGTGTTGAAGCTGTTCGGCTCATTCTTTTCCAAGTGAGTGTTGAAATGCCGGGCAGCTGGGGAGAGGGACAGGTGGAAGGGGCCGGAGCGAGCTGGTCACACAGTAGAGGCTTGAAAGATGGTCAGAGCAAACTTAGGGGAGCAGGAATGCACGTGGAATATTCAGGAAACCCCAAGAAAACCGGTTTGGCCAGGTCAGAAGATGTGCGAAGGGGGCTGGTCATGGATGGGGTTGGAATGTGGCTTGGAGTGGATCAGGAATGACTTTGAACTTGAAGAATTTTGGCAGCTCTTCAGCAGGCCCGGAGGAGGGGCTGTGGTTGTGGCGGGGTGGGAGGGGGGTTCCCATGCATCTCAGATGAATCAACAGGGTCAGTTAAAATTAGTCACCACAACCCAGCAGGGAAGAGCCACAGAGCAAACAGTTGTGTTCATTTATGTGGCAGCTGGTTTCGTCTGGGGGGATCTTTGGGCTTCCTATTTTGGAGAGCGGGGAGCTCAGGGTGGGTGCTGGTGCTCTGTGCTGCCCCAGGAACCCCGCTTTGTGCTGCTGGGGCAGCACCCCCAGGCTCCCGACCTTGGCGGCAGGATGGCGTGGGCAATTTGGCCCAGTTCCCCGCTCAGCCTGCCGTTGACCACTGTGGCCTGGGGCGGCCCCCCTGCCCTTGCCAACTCTTCCTTAGGGCAGCCTTCCTACCAGCAGGACCAGGCCTTCCCAGTAGAGGCTCTCTGACTCCTTATTCGCCTATGCAGCACTGGTCACAATTGTCATTGCAAGCTGGATAATGATTCAAAAGCTTTAAATAACATATTTTAAGTTGCCTTACCAGCCCCGCCCTCTCCGTTCCCCACCCCTCCCGCCGTGGTCCCTTGTCATCATCCACCATCACGGCCCCAGGAAAGTAGGAGAGTGAACGAACCCTTGGAAAGGGACCAGGGAAGTCCCCTGCAGACCCTCAGGGAAGGGAAATAAAGCCCTTCAGTCCTGGGATGAGGGATGAGAGAGGAAGAGACAGAGGGAGCAGGTCAGACCGCGGGACCCCTGCGTTCAATCCCGCTGCTCACAGCCAAGCTTAGAACTGTGTGTGTTGGGTGGCATGGGCTTGGCAGGGAATAAGGACATTGGGGCCACTCAGCACCTCCCCCTGTGTAAAACCCCCAGCCTCTTTCTGGGCTGGCTACCAGCCGGGTTCTGTACGCATAAAATCCTCACAGCAACCCTAGGAGGTTGGGACCCCTATTGCCCCATTTTACAGAAAAGGAAACAGAGGCCGGCAGAATTTAAACTCCGTGACCAAGCAGCACAGAGGAGACTGTAAACCGAGAAGTCCCTGCCCCACAGTGAGCAAACACTAAAGTAACACGGTGGAAGAGGTTGATACGACACAGTTTGGGTCTGTAACAAAGGCGAAAAAACAGTAAGATAAATTATAAGCAAATGTATTTCTCTCTCGTGGAACAGTCCCAGGCTCGAGCCTTCTGGGGAGCCCTGGTTCCTCCTGTCTCGTGGCTCAGCTGTGGCCTGCATGTCCACCTTCCAGCTAGGAAAGGGGAGCCGAGGGATGGAGGGGCACCCCCTTCTTTCTCAGGGAAGGGCCCACACTCTGCTCATATCCCATTGGCTGGAACTTGGTCACATGGTCACACCAACCGCAAGGGAGGCTGGGAGGCCGTCTTTGGCTACCTGGCTGTGGCGCAGCTGAAACTTGGGCTCTCTCGTTAAGGGAAGGAGGGGAGAAGGGAGACCAGGATGTCCCGGTAGAGGAGCCTGAGATTTTCCTGCTGGTTCCCCGTGGACTGTGAGTATCGTGCAGGATTTGGAAATTCCTGGGTGCCCCGTTGAGGGGAGGGGAAGCCGTGGAGGTGGCTGGCAGTCCCCAGGGGCCAGGGATTGAGACAGAGGAGCTCAGAACTCAGGAGTTTAGCAACCAGAGGCAAAGGGCCAGGGCCGTGAACCTGAGTGGCACAATGCCACAAAAGGCCAAGGGGGACAGACACACCCCAGCAGAGAGCACACAGGCAGATCAGCCATCCGGGAGCAGGAAGCAGGGAAGCAGATGTGTGCAGGGAACCTGGGGACGGCCTATCCAAGGGCCATCTTCCCACCTACCCTCTCCTCCCATGTGCTTGGCACCATCTTGGAGAGGAGAAGGTGTGGGGCAGTCATGGGGGGAAACTGAGGTACTGAGCACTTACCAGGAAAGACTAAGATGCCATAAGCTATCTCATCTCAGTTGCCCCCCAACACACACAGCAGTGAGGGGTGCTTATAAGCAAAAGGTGACGTAGTACAGTGGTCAAGGGTGTGGATTCTGGAGCCAGATTACCTGCATTTGAATCCTGGCTTCACTGCTTGCTAGCTGTGTGACTTTGGGAAAGTTACTTACCCTTTCTGTGCCTCACTTTCCTCATCTGCCAAATGGCAATAAACAGTACCTGTCTCATAGGGTGTGTGACATTTAATGTAAAAATTAATACCTAAAACCGTGCCTGGCACAGAGTAAGCACTCAGTACATGTGGGCTGTTGTTTTCAGTTATAGATAATAAAGAAATCACATTTTTGAAGAAAACACACCTTTGACATCTCAGTTGAAATGGTTAAAATTTTGGCCAGTTCTGGCTGGGCGCGGTGGCTCACGCCTGTAATCCTAGCACTCTGGGAGGCCGAGGTGGGCGGATCGTTCTGAGCTCAGGAGTTCGAGACCAGCCTGAGCAAGAGCGAGACCCCGTCTCTACCAAAAATAGAAAGAAATTAA
>CAUYSK010011137.1:0-77034 GCA_963575035.1 Avahi laniger | reverse complement strand
ACACCTGTAATCCTAGCTCTCTGGGAGGCCGAGACGGGCGGATTGTTTGAGCTCAGGAGTTCCAAACCAGCCTGAGCAAGAGCGAGACCCCGTCTCTACTAAAAATAGAAAGAAATTAATTGGACAACTAAAAATATATAGGAAAAAAAAATTAGCCGGGCATGGTGGCACATGCCTGTAGTCCCAGCTACTCGGGAGGCTGACGCAGGAGGATCGCTTGAGCCCAGGAGTTTGAGGTTGCTGTGAGCTAGGCTGATGCCACGGCACTCACTCTAGCCCAGGCAAAAGAGTGAGACTCTGTCTCAAAAAAAAAAAAAAAAAATTCACGTGCTGAGGCCGGGCGCGGTGGCTCATGCCTGTAATCCTAGCACTCTGGGAGGCCAAGGCGGGCAGATCATTTGAGCTCACGAGTTCGAGACCCCCGTCTCTACTAAAAATAGAAAGAAATTAGCTGGACAACTGAAAATATATAGAAAAAATTAGCCAGGCATGGTGGCACATGCCTGTAGTCCCAGCTACTCGGGAGGCTGAGGCAGGAGGCTTGCTTGAACCAAGGAGTTTGAGGTTGCTGTGAGCTGGGCTGACGCCACGGCACTCACTCTAGCCAGGGCAACAGAGTGAGACTCTGTCTCAAAAAAATAAATAAATAAATAAATAAATGAAAGTAATAATGGCAGAAAGTAATACATTTTTAAAAAGAAAACTTAATATTGAAGATCCTGTAAACACAAATAAATATGCACATGTAAGAAAAATATTCCAAAGAAAAATCAGAAAATAAATTACAGTTATAGCAATAAGTAAATATATAAAATTTTAAATAAAAAGAATGGGCTTTTAAGAAGGTAAAAAAAATTTACTAAAATCAATCCAGAACTAGAAAACCTGAATAAACCACAAACCTTTAAAAAAACGAGAAAAGTTATCAAAAATTAATCTCAATTTTCCCATGCTATATAAATTTTTCAAGAACATAAAAAGTTCTATCGGGGTTATCTAGCGATAAGTGGTAATTTTCTTTTCCTTTTCCGTATTTCCCAATATTATAGTCAATATGCATTGTTTTTGTAATTAGAAACAAAACACTAAATTTTACTGTTAAAACAAATAGTCACAACCAAGTTTCTATTACAATTATTAATTTTTTTGCATTTGGTCTTTGCAATCCTACCACCTCAGTAAACCAAAATGAAAACCCAAGTTTTAAGTAATTATCTTCATTCTTCCAAAAAAAATTTGCCATCTTCTCAGTGAATATATGTGACAATCTGTTAAAGGAAATATACTTGCTTGGGAGTAGCGAACTAGCTTAAGAACATTTTAAACTAATCAAGTTTCCAGAGGCCTGAATGATCATATGTGAACATGAACCACAGGAATTGTCAAACGAATCTATTCAAAGAGCTTGCCTCCAAGTTCTCCCTCATCACTTAACTGTTCTATGAAAAGAAGAAATGTCAGATGACTTGAAGTGTTGAAATATATACTCCTTCTGAAATCTGAGTTTTATTTTTGTCAGATTTAAATAGTTCCCAAGTTTCTGACAAAGTAACGGAAAATTTATTTTTTCTCTAAACATAATGAAAGTGTGAAGGAAAGAGATTGCTACATTTGCCTTATTTATGCTGACAGACAAGCCTCTAGTTGTCATCAGTGGAGGACACGGGAACAACATGACAGAAAAAATACTCTTGTGAGGGGCTGTACAGTGATTGCTAAGGAACAATGAGGGAGGTGAGAAGTCACTTTCTTAACAGAAAAAAAAAGCCAGGAAAAAAAAACACAATAGCATGACAAGAAAATGCTGGAATCACCTAAAAGCATCCTCATTTTTTAATTTCCTTTCTTCTCTATTAAAAATTTTAAAACTGAAGGATAGATTTTAAAATTACAAAGAACAACAAACATATTCAATTAAAGATGGACTCTAAAGATGTGTTAAGGTATTGAAAAAGTGACAATGAGAACCACAACAAAGTGAAGAAATAATACCAAGAGAACTCCTTGCATCATTAAAAATACAAATAAAGTGAGAAACAACTACTGAAGAATGAAGTTTCAGGTGCACAAGGAACTTCAGCATGTATATGCCATTCACAGACTAAGTACTCACCATATGCTCTTTTTGTAAACTAAGTTTCTTTCCTGTGATGGAAAAGTATGCTACGGAGAAGAGTATCAACTAATGGCTTCCTCTTTTCAGACAGCTCTGGAGTTACTGAGAGTTAGGGCAGGGATTTGGGGAATTAGTAAAGGAAAAGATACCTAAGCTTGTTTCCTGATACCATGATGGGTAAACTGACATGGATTAATAGTGATGGAATTTGATTTTTATCATGTATTATGTTAAATTATGTGCCACATATGCATTGCTTTAAAAACATTAAAAGAAAACTATGTTAGAATACCATGGGGAAAACAAAAAATAACAGAATAGCCAGCCATCACACATAGGAGGGACCATTTAAAAATGGGTTTGGCCAGAAATTTTCAAATGACTTCTATATGGGATGGGATTTAGCCATAGCCTACATCAGGATGATGATAAGATTAGCAGATGTGATTTTATAACTACTGTGATAAAAATATGAGAAATAAAAAGCAAAGTTGTATCAAATAGTGAAAATAGGCAGGATTCTAATTTTTAAATCAGGGAAGATATGGGTTTATTCACTCGCCAAGTATTTGTTCAGCACAAAATACATATTAGGTCCTATGATAGCTGTCTCCAAAAACAAAAAAAAAAAAAAAAGAAAAGAGTTTATTCCATAATGAATTTGACAGACTATGCCAGTAAGAACCATGGGAGAGGGAAGAAATAAGAAAATCCACTAGAGTCAAAAATAAAATATTAGAATTTCTCATAGTATTTTTATCCTAGAAATAAGAAAGATATGAAGCTATACTAATATTTAATATACAAATTGGCAAGGATGTCCTCATTGAGCCCAAATGTGAGACCGTCAAATGTGCTGTATGGTTTATAGAAGCATCCTAACGGAACAGTGGGAGTTCAATAAGACAGGTGGCCTTTGCTCGTATTTGAACTATTGTAATTTAAGCGCACCAGTTAAGTAGATTTACAGATTACATTGTCTAGTTTTAATGAAATTCACCCTCACAAAATGAACAAGAAATTTGAAAAGACTCCTGCACAGGAGCCACAGATCAAAGGCAATTCTATTAACACACATACAACTGAACAATTAGAAAATGGCAGTGCTATTCTTCCTTGGGCAAATTTCTCATCAGACACTTGTGAGTTAAAAGCCAATGATAGTCTCATCAGATCTAATATAGTCATGTCACTTTCACTAAAATATTAAATATACAAATAGTATTAATGTTGACTAAAATATAATTATTAAAATCTAATGAGAAAAAGGATTTTTATATTAAAAAATAATTAATTTTGCATTCAAATCTCCTTATTGTTTTCCAATTTATATAATGGGCCAAGTTGTATAATACATCTATCTTATGTGTATTTGATTATATTTATACTTTAATAAAAGTACATATTTTATACATAATTACACATATATTGGGATGCCAATTCCTAAAAATATGTTAATGTAAAGGATGCACCATCAAAAACATTTTCAAGTCATTAATCTGGAGGACATAAATTCTCTGAGTCATAGTTTTATGAGGCTAATCTCAATAATCAGGAACATGCTGAAAGAGATATTTTGTGAACATTTGAAAAGAAATGTAAATATAATTTTTTAAATGTAGTAATCATTAAAAATCAATGGCTTTTTAAAAAATAAGGTACACACTGGACTTCATTTTTCTTTTATTATTAAATAATGTCCCTCTGACATTAAGAGAATGGAGTAAATACTACTGTCTTGACTTGAGTAAAATACTTAGAAAAAATCAAGATGTGAATAAAATAGTAGAATTTAGATGACGCACTCTAGGAAGAGTAGCTAGTATGATAGATAGCCAGAACAATCTTTCCAGCTCACTTCTTTTAGTACCACGAGTTCAAAATCCTTTGATCACTCTGAGAATGATTCTTAGAATCCATCGATCCTCCCACCCTTCACTGACCCCTGCACCCTGATGCCTTCAAAACCCTCTTTAGCCAGTTTAAATTCCATGGTTCAATCATTACTGTCATTCTTTTCCATAAGCTCTTAGCTCCCTTGCCTCTCCTTGGCTTTCTTTATTAAACTTCTACCCTCTACATCTAAATTTATGCTTGAATCTAAACATGACTGCAACTAAACTAGTCAAAAGCATGCTATCTAGTATCACTTTAAATTCATGAACAAGTAACCCTTAATACCACCAAAGATTATATTTCCCTGGTCTATTCACACCTTCACTTTCCTAAACAATTGCTTCACATATTTGTGTCTTTTCAAAACATCAACACTTTCTCTTCCATTCTACGTTTTAATGACCTTACATCCAAGCACTGTGATTGAATTTGTAGCAGCCAACCACCTGCATCTATGCCCATAAACCCTATGTCCCCTTCTCTTAACATGAAGAATGGCCCAGGTTCCTAGCTGTGACCTGTAAGGAATTATGAAGGGTCTGAGATTTTACTCAACTTTAAACCTAAAAAGTTAGCTTACCACGGTTTCACGGATAATATCAAAAGCCATGAGAGTCCTGAGTTGTACACAAAGGACAATTTTTAACTCATAGAAATTACAGCAGCTAGAGTATGGTCATTTTTTTGTGATGGTTAATTTTATGTGTCAACTTGACCAGCCCACAGGGTTTCCAGATATTTGGTCAAACATTATTTCTCAGAGTACCTGTGAGGATGTTTTGGAGGAGATTAACATTTGAACCCATAGACTGTAGAGATAAAGCAGATTGCCCTCCCCAATGTAGGTAAGCGTTATTCAGTCCATTGAATGCCTGTGTATGAAGAGAATAAAAGCCTGATTAAGAATTCTCTCTCTCTGCCTTTGAGCTGAGACATGAGTCTTCTCCTGCCTTTGGACTAGAACTATGCCATTAGCTCTCCTGAATCTCTAGGTTGGCAACTGCAGATCCTGGACATGTTAGCCTCCATAATTCTGTAAGCCAATTTCTTATAATAAATCTCTTTATATATCATCTGTAACATAACATTATATATACATACATATATATGAGGGCTGTCCGGAAAGTATCCAGCCATTGTTCATATAACGAGAACAGTTATACGGCTGGATACTTTCCAGACAGCCCTTGTATAAACTCCTTTGAGAGTCTATTAGATGGATGGTTAATTTTTTTTAGAATTACCTTCAATTTATTTAAGACAGAAAAGCTCAATTTTATGTTTTCTTAAATCAAGCAAAAAATATACTTCAGGTTTGTGAAATTGTAGTTTTTAAATTTATTACTTATCCAAAAAGCCAGACTACACTCTTAGAATAAATGTTCAGTATGTGAATTGCACTACCACAATAATTTATTATTTTTCTTTAAATCTTCCTCATTGCCCTTCATCTCCAGAAAGATAACCTCATATATGAATTTCCATCTGTTAGGAGACATTTCCTCCTCTGATTTTAAAGGATTTTGACATAATCTAAAATCATTCAAATTCCCGAAAGCACATTTAGTTTATTGGCTAAATTTTTTGGCCTTTTTATTATGCAAAAGTACAATTCCTTGTTTCTTTTAATATAAAAGAGATCAAGTTACTTTCTGTGTATCAGTCACTGTTAGCAAGAAATGCACAAAAATATGCCATAACTAAAAGTTGCCAACACAGTAAGCATGCTCTGAGGAGCCACTTTTGAAGTCCAGAATCTTGCAGAAACTGAGAAAATGTTCCTTAAAAGTACATGTTTTATGATTTCAAATTCCACTGGCTATGTTTGTGATAAAACCATACATTTATCTACTAAGATACTTGCATCACACTGATAATATATTTTCTTTTTTAATGTCACAGTAGAAATAAAGATGGTGACAGTGAAAATAAAGATTTTGAAACTGATATCTATACATATTATTATTCAGTAAATCAAAATCTCCCAGGGTATACAGATAATTATTTGAGGAAATTAGTATAGGAAATTTGACTTAGCCTCAATAATTTTGTAAAGATACATGAAAGTGAACTAGAAAACATATTTTACTATAAGATATCAATATATATTGTATATATAATACATACATATAATTCTCATAATCAGTAAAAGTTGTAAACTGTCAAGGACACACACATGATGTTCCTCAGCTTTCCCTTTTTTGTTTTGAGGGAAAAAAAAAACTCTTTAGAAAGCAAATAGCAATTCCAAGAACACAAAAATGGTAACCTATTGTTAGACATCTTAGTCTTTGCTATGTTAGCCCTTGGCCTCTGAGAGACAGATAAAGAAAGAAATGAATGTACATCAAAAAGTTTCCTCAGATCAGATAACTTTCTACTAAGATGTTCAATAGTTGCCATAAACACTTAACCACTTTCCTAAATGGAATCCACTATCCATGGGACAAGTCAGGTTGGAGCATATTGCAGAAATTGTCAAGACAATACTAAACCAACCAAACAAATGCTTCATATCCTGACCCTCAAGGAGCCAGCTCTACAACAGATCCACTGCTGGCAGAACCTACATGGCTAGATCTGCTTTAATGATGCAAATTACCAAATATTCTAGAACACCTCCAAAGATTATTTCAAAGATATCTTGCCATGATCCATCCATCCTATGAAATTACAGATTCATATTCAGAATAATATCCAATCCATAGGCCTGTGTTAAACATTTTAGAGGCCCTGCACATCCACGGGAGAGGAAGGGAAGAAAAAAGAGAGACAGGCAGGAAGGAAGTGGCTGACAACAATCTTCCAACACTTCTGTGTGCCCGTTTAGAACAATTATATATATGACCAGAATCAAGCTCTCGTATTTCTAAGCCAAAATGTAATTAACAAACTAGAGAGTATGGTCTTGTAAGTAAGGTCTTCATATGGAAAATGCAACTTAGGGAAGTGTCCTTCCTGTAAGTTTATGTATATGTATATGTATATACACAAAATAGTAAATATTCATATATAATATTTAAATATTCATGTATAATGTTAAAATATCAAGTTTAGAAAACATACATAACATAAGTCTCTCAAAACCTTATGAGAAATTCAACATGCTTGCCTATTTAAAAAGTAACTGTGTTCAAAATTCTTTGAGCTTAAAAACCTTCTTCCCAAGATTTTCACTGACCATGAACAGGTGTACACCATGGACATAATACAAATTATATGGAAGTAGGCATATGGCAATATCATATAATTCATAAAACATAATGTACATATCTTTCAACTCCTCAGGTAACCACAGAAAAGGACTCTAGATTACCAAAGTGATATTTTTATGTTGTTTGTGTCTCAATAATGATTAAGGAAAGTAGGAAAGACGTGACTCATTCCCTGGGTGTTTAAATCCACCAAAACATTCTATTCTCATGATGCCCTGTGGTACAAGTGAGGCTGTATCCTTAGCTTTTTACATGTTTTGCTAATTTCCATAGATTCTTTTCTTTCTGGTTTTTTCTGACACTTCCTTTGCACTTGCTCCCTCTCCCACTCCCTCTCCCTTGCCCTCCTTCTCCCTTTCCCTCTCTTCTAATTAGGCCACTTCTTTCTTCCTGTCATTCTTGCTCTAAATATACTTGCTAAGTCTATCACTGCTATTGCCTCTTTTCCACGTTATCTTTTTTTAGGCACAATGCCAGTGCCATTTTTCTTGTGATTTGTGAAAGTCTTTCTTTCCTCTGTCCCTGCCCAGGCCTCCTACCCCCTGCCTAAGCTTTTCCTTTTTCCTCTATTATCTAGCATGCTCTCTGTTATATTTCTAGCCCTTAAAGTTCACAGGGCTCATGAGAAAAGAAAACTACAGCTGCGGTGAAACAACAGAGGTTTGTCCAAAAACTACCCTTGGTTATTTGGATCTAGTTTACCATGTTGATTCTAAATTATAGCTTAATCGCATGAGTCTTGAAAAAACCTGGAAAAATCAAGCAAAAGCCCTAGAGAAAACATTTGTTGTAATCTATTTGCTCTCAAGTTTTAGGGCCCTCCAATATGCCCCAAAGTTTGCATCTAGATGATGAAACTTGATCCCATGTGGATGAGATATTTGCAGTCTTATCCAGAACATTGGGAAAGGTGATTAAGTATCTGGTGCCTTAACTCTTAATGACATTTAGAGAATCTCATGGGCTGAAGAAATTCCCAGAGGAGGATTCTGTAATATAACAGCTAATTTGAGTTTCTACACGTGAATCACTTCTTTGCTTAAATATGCAATGATTTCAAAGTATTTCATTGTACCAGTGTTGTTATATGTTTTGTTTTTCTATAACATCTTTTTATGTTTATTTTTATGGCTAGTTTAGTTGCCTAAAAGCTTCCCCTTATTCTATAAGCACAAGATGCCAGGTGAATTTGCCTGAGTATTAATCAGCATTTTTATTTTCATTTCACAGGTAAATACTTTTTTTTACATGCTTTGAAGAAAGAATAAACATATTTAAAGTCTTAATAGGGAAATTGATCATTACAAACATAATTGGATCCCTTGCCTTTCTTTTTTTATGCTACATGCATCTGCAGTAGTCTACTGAGCTGCTGACCTGCAGAGAGATACTGTAAACATTAAAAAAATTCTATATTTGCAAATTCAAAATTACCAAAAATGATAGCACCGGGAATAGCAAATTAAGTTCTCTGTAAGTTACAGACAGAAGTTAACAGTACAAGGATAGTTAATGGAACTGATCTTCTAAGCAAAACCTTTCACAAAACCATACCTGAATTAGTCTTATGGGAAAGAAGGAAAGTAGAAAATATATGAATTGTAAATAGATCATTAGGAAATTAAAGATGAACAGAATAGACAAAAAATAGGGGAAAAAAGCAAAACCAGAGGTGGTGCTATATATAGCTAACACTGAAATATAACCATGAATACAGTATACATAGAAATTTATACTCTAAGAATCTTTTAAAGAGAAATACTGTTGTGATAAGAGAAAAGAAAGCATTAACACTGACAAGCTTTTGAGCAGTGATATTTTGCCCTATGAAGTTCTGTGAAAATTACACTGTACCAGTAATATTTAATTGTAACATAAAAATTAAACATCATTTACTTGATATAAAATAGGGATAGTATGTAAATTAAGTAAGTTTCAATTCATGTCTTCTTACTCACATCTGTTGGCAGTTTAAATAGTTTTAGTGTCATTAATTGTTATAAAAGTGCAAGATTTGCTGTATGCTTGCCACTTAGGACCAAAGGCACAAAAGTCTAATTGAACTAAGTAATTAGTAATTTGTCATTTCCTATTGTCAGCAATTACTTTCCATTAGAAATCCTCACTGAAAATTCTAATTTGAAGTGAGGTTTGCATTTTATTGCTGTCCATCCAAATTAGTTTAAAATTGACAGCTACATTTTCATTTAAAAATTTAAAGATATTAAATATGCTTGAAGAAACTGGAGCATACCCAGGTCCATCCACGTAAGTACATGGGTTGTGTACGCGCGTGCACGCGCGCGCACACACACACACACACACACACAACACACACACGAGCGCGCGCGTGCATGTATGCACCAAAAGAAAAGACAGCTAACACCAAAGGAGGTGCCTTTTATTTCCCCAAAAGGGAGTTACTGTGCAAATATCACATCGTCGTTGTGTCTATAAAATTCCAGGTCTCTGATTTTTACATTTTCACACAGACCCCTGCAGTGGTGCTCTCACCTGCACACAGATGGACAAGGAAACAGCACACTATTAGACTTCTTGATGGGGTTCCAAGCTCCCTCTGCGATGTGGCTGTTGGAGGGTTTTTCATTTGTTATTTCTTCATGTTCCACTAGCCAATCAACAGTTTCCCTTCCCTAAGTTCTGAGCATTGAGTAAAGCTAAGGGGGAACTTGCATCAGCCCTCAAAAATAAAACTAAGGAGGTGATTTATAATTAGCATGGGTCCACTACTTTAAACTAAGGGCAACTAGCTAAGTCAAGCTTATACTGTAGTTTCCTTTGTAAAAATCAGAGGACCGCATGTCTATTTCCTAACTAGATATTCTTTCTCTTTTAAAACTTAACAAGTCTGTTTGCCTTAAAGTATAGCTAGATTTCTTTAACAAATAAACTAGCTTTCCAACTGTCAAAATTAAAAATAGAGAAATGACCTTTACATACTAATATTTTTCTCCCTATCTTATTGTTAAAATCCTAAAACTATACAACAAATCTTTAGCTAAAAGGCTTGAAGTAATGTATATGTACACAAAGGCCCTGGGTCTTAGATGAGACTAACAAAAGTTGCTTGGGGAGATGCTTACTCATATACTTATTATGATAACTCTACTAATGTCCCTAAAGAACAGATTTGATTTATTAACCTAGAGTTAGAATTAAAGTGCTAAAGACAGTGAAATTTCACAATTACATGTCTAATAATTCATTAACTAATATGGATGGTGTTGAATGCATCTCCATATTAATTTAAATGATATGGTTTACTAATTTCTTTTTTCCTGAGTTATGTAAACGCTAACATTGTCTTGTAACACTGGAAATGGTAATGAATTTCTCTTATTTTTTAAAATAACATTCTAATCATTACTGTAAATTCATATACTTTCACAGAACAAATTTTCTACAGTTACCCCTTTGGTAACTAACTAGATATATCACACATCTGTAACACTTAAGTGAACATTAATTAGAGCTAATTTACAATCAAATTCCAATGGAGAAGCAAATTATGCTTTCTTGAACATCAAAAGTCTTTATCACAACCATTATGAAGAATGCCAGAACATCCTAATTATTTCTCCTTATAAATAACATTTTCCACAAACTTTCAAAATGCACAGATGCTAGAAAGCAAAAAAATAAAATGCTAGTTTCATTATAATTTGGTTTTAACTTTAATCTAGTTCATTTCATTAAATATCTTTCTCTGTTTTCTTAACGATAATAGAAAAAAGATCACCTGAAAATTCAAGAGCAAATTTTTCCATTGGATATATTGTTTGAGATCTATTGAAATAGATTTAAGAAATTTTACTACATCGCTGTAATATTTTGCTACATAAATCCAAGACTATCTATAATATCTGGTTTACGTGAACCAAAAATTATTTAAATTGTAAAATAGTTCCCTCATTACATGTATCATATTTTAATAGATTCACAGAGTTCTAAAGTAACATGCTTCACAGAAGAAAAATAGGTAACAGACATGTACAAACTCTTATTTGGCTCATTCTAAAATTGTGTATAATTGCCAATAAGTCACTGAAGAGAAGAGAGAATTAAATTAAAAATTCAATAAACACTGATCAATATGCTTGTAAATACCAAGTCTATAAAATGATCTTCCCTTTAAATGTAGTTATACCACAGGTACATGTTCTGTATCTTGGAATTTGGCTGATCATTTTTAAATCTAGTTAAATTTTTTTCTAATAAAAACATGCAAGAAATCTAGGAAGACTGCCAGAGAGGATTCTTTTTTTTTATTAAAAAAAAAGAAAGAAAGAAAACAGCAGCCTGAATTCTCAAGCTATCGCTGTCTCCTGGTTTAGCATTAGCTCACAATCAGCTGAATAAAGAAGTCATCTCTGTCTAAGATGTAAATAAATCACAAGCCTCAGTTACTTTACCACTAGCTGTTTGTCATTCAGGAAAATAATGGTTAATCAATGTCTAATCAATGAAGATGTGTAACATATTAGTTTGCAGTCCTTCATCATCCTATTTTCTTCAATTGCCTGGGGGTTTGTGTTCAGTACTTACAGAATCGATTACAATTGAGAATGATCATTCAGCTCATGTTGAGAGCTGTCAGCTGGGCTTTCCATGAGGCAGCTTTACTCTTGTGTTTAATACGAGATGCTAATATTTAGCTGCATCTGACAAACTAGGTTCCATGGCGGAACATTTTATGAGTAGTGCTTAAGTAACTAATTGTATCACTACATGTCACTTGATGAAACTAAACTTTTCCTGACTTCACAATAATCATAAGCATTACTGGCTTGCTGTGGAAAATTAAAGGAAAATAGCTGCCTGCTTGAGTCTGACCATGCCTGCAGGGAAGGTCTTAGAAAGACAACCACCAATAACGTCTTTATAGATAACCACGGGGTGGGGGGAGATGATTCTACAATTTTCATGTAAAATAATATTTATAAGGATGGTGTATCCTCTTGTGCAAGTGTCTGTGGATGCCCACAATGTCTCAGAAACACCAGGAGAAAAGTTGAACCCATAGCCTCTTGACACATTTCCTTTTAGAAACAAATTTTTGTGACTATGCATGTTTAAATTCCAAAGAAAATGTTAATTGCCTGACATATCCGTTTTCCTTGTCATTTATAAAAATGTATATATCCTGAAGAAAACAAGGGAAAATACTTAAAAGGGTAGGAGAGGAGTAGAATCTTGATTTCAACAACAAATAATTGTCGAGTTATGGAGCTCTTTGCTTTAATTACTGATTTTGTGATTTGTTTTGTTTTGGAAGTTGTGCTGATGACAGTCACAGAGCCCGGTGTTAAAAACTAATAACGATATAGTATTTTACTCGAAACATTTTTGGATCTTGATAGTATTGATAGCATTTAAAGAACAAGTTTAGTTGTTTCATTGTTAGTATCAGTTCCAAGAGCACCCTCTAGCGTCCACAGCTTTGAAGCACCTGTGGAAAGCAGAAAAGTCATTTGTACGCAATTCAAGCCCATTGACACTTGCTTTATAGGCCAATATTAAGAAACTTTAAAAAGTATATCTATCATCACAAGTGACCTAAATGTGCTCTTAAACTTAAAAATGTTTTAATATCATTCTGTGATCAAGCATACTGGAGAAATGTAAAATGATCTAAGATTTTTTTTTAAGTTATAATAGTGCATTAACTTCATTAAAGTATTGCTTCACTGATACGTCGTCAAATTTTATGGATATTTCAGGATATGTGTTAATTATTTAAATTGTTGGGATAACTGATAAAACCTTAACTAGAACACCTTAAAGAAAAAGGTTTTTCATGCTCAATGCCATAATGTACAGTGAAATACTGAATTTACATTGTTTCCAGTAACAGTGGGAAGAAAAAAATTTATCTCTGAATCCAAATCTTCAGTGAATCTAATTTGTTTTAATAAATAATCAATTGTAAAGGGAAAAAAGGAGCCCATCAAATAATTAAATGATCACTTTTGTTTTCTCTTAGTGCTAACTACATTTCACAAATAAATCCCATCATAGTGCTGGGTACATTGGATTACAATGGGCCTGCTTAAAAAATGAAAGGACAACTGTAAAACACTATTTATTTATCTTCTGAAATAGTATTTCATGGTCAGAAATAGCAGATACAAGGAAGACACGTATTCAATTTAAAATAATGGCTATATCCTTCCGAGTTGATGTGCTAAATGCACAGTGAAGGAATTAGAAATCATGAATTTATAGTAATGTTTTCTGCAATCATAAACTGTATTCATATAAATAAGCCACTTAGCTAACCTGACCTAAAAAACAAACAAAAATCTCAGCCTTTAAGTGAATCAAACTGTCAAACCAAAAGAGCTTTGTGCTTGGACACATGATAAGGAAAGACTGAGGACAAAATTGTTAGAGGCACACAATCCCGGAGAGACTTCCAATCTCCCAAAATGCTGTAATTTTATCAAACATGCTCGATGGTGTTTTCCTTTTTTAATACCCAAATTTGTTACGGAGAAACATACATTTACATTCTGAGGTGTTTCAGCAAACTTTACTAGATTATTTCTTATATATCTTTTCAGTGACAATTAGAATGTTTCAAAAGAAAAAAGCGAACATTTATGCAATGCCTCATACGTAGCAGTCTCCAGGCTGAGCATTATTAACATATGTGTTTTCTCACATAGAGTCAGATCAAGCTCTGTAATAAACTTGGTCAACATTTTCTAGAAGTTACTCTTTTTTTTATCACTCACATTACTCAGAGTATGGGAAACCCTGTTAGCTGACTGTCTCATAAGCTGGGCTCACATATCTGTGCAAATATTTATAGTCTCCTTAAATTACCTTTTACCATCAGCAGTTCCTAAATCAAGCACATACACTATAAAAGGCGAACTAACAAGGAAGTATGTAAAAGATCTTCGTCTACCTCTGCATGGCTACCGGGGGAGGTGAGCTAGCCCCACAAATGTCTATACTTTGATACCAGAGCTGTGATAATGATGAAAAGTTAATGGATTTTTATCTATATCAACCTGATGATCATAGACCTTGTTATTTTTATTATTTTTAAGAAGGGGATTGGTGCTGCATGAATATGACGGCATATATTCACAGAATTTCTTAGATTTATAGGTACAGGGGCTACAAAGCCTTTTCTCCTTTCTGAGGTAGATAAATTGAGTTCCATGCAGTTTACTATGTAGGGGTCTTTCAAATGAGACCACGAAATCTCAAACCCTTCCTCTCCTGTGTGGACATTAAAGATCCCTTAGCAGTTTTCATAAGAGTAGGGGCTTGTCACCATGCCACTGGGCAAATTCCTAGGACTTACCTTAAAGTCCGTGAGCCAGCTTCTCTCCACAGGACATTTAGTGTATTAGATACCCTGAAAAGTTCAGTATATTTACTCGATTTATTTAAAATGTTCTCCTAATGGTTCTGAAATATCTTTTTTTTTTTAAGCAAAAAGGAACCAAAGGTCTCTTTAGGTGAAGTTACAGTAATGTTTGTTACATGAAATCAAACTTCCTTCCAAAATATTTGATTAGTCCCTTTTGAACACAAATGCCTACAGTATTAATTTTATTTAAAAAACAAAAACAACCAATATATAATAAAAAAATCTTATAATCCATGATCCATGCTTTCTGATACAGGTAATGTAAAATAAATGATATAATCTACAAAACAATGACAAATGAAAGACTTGGAAAAGGTTATGGTTTGACAAGGTAACATTTTTGAAATCTAGACACCAATCAAATTGATGTAACTATTGGTGATGCAACACTCTCTGACACTAAAGTCTTTACCACTGTCTAAAACATATAGAAGAGCCTATTGTGATTGCTTAACGTCATCTTTTGTTCATAAGCTCTTTCATAAAACTGAAACCAGGAAAATGATTTAAAGCAGTTCAATTTGTCTATTTACCTTAATCTTTAACTATTCCCATATGTCTGGCTACATGATGTATGACTCTTTATAAACCAATTTTTCAAAGATATACACGACAGAAAAAAGTCAGGCTCCTAACCTTTTATGTGCTGAACTTTTACAGAGCTCTAGAAAACAAAATGCT
This sequence comes from Avahi laniger, assembly GCA_963575035.1. Classification (NCBI taxonomy): domain Eukaryota; kingdom Metazoa; phylum Chordata; class Mammalia; order Primates; family Indriidae; genus Avahi; species Avahi laniger. The sequence goes on along the minus strand of CAUYSK010011137.1, from coordinate 61,718 downwards.
TTTAGAGTTCAGAAAAGGGGGAAAAAAAGACAGAAAAGTAATTTTCTTTTTCTCTCTTCTTAGTAATTATTTGCATTAGTGAAAGTAGAGCATACATTCATTTCTAGATATGTGAAAAGTCCTCCCAGAGGTCCGACCCACACACATCAATGGTAAAGGTATTTGTTTAAAAAAAAAGAATTACTTAAAAAATGAAGATCCATAAATTAAGATCATTAAATTCCTATAAGTTCTACAACTGAGGTAGGAATATTGTGCTAGGTATAATACCTCTCAGCAAGGGCTAGTATGAAAGAAGAAATGCAGATTAGGGATTCCTCAGTATAAGGGCCCTGAATCACAATCATGATGGAACTCCTTTTCTCAGATAAAACACTAATTGGATAATTCAGTCAGTATTGAAATAGAATGTTTTGATTATATTAAAAAGATCACAAGTTTATTAAATTAATTTTTAATTAATATACATGTCTTCATAACGATAAAGATAAAAATAAAGAAAAATTGGAACTTTTTTCCAACCAATATTTACTGGGCACCTATTGTACACTTGGAGCTGGATAAACAACTACGAACATGGCAAATTCACAGCCCTATCCTCTTAGAGCCTATTTAGTTTTAAACTGGAAAACCACCTGCAGGACAATTACCATCAGGTTATGATTATGAGCCAATGCAGAAGTGAAATTTTTCTGGTACTTTTAGTACTTAAACCCCCTTCAGCTCAATCCTTATGCAAATTGTGTTCGGTAGCCTGTGTTATTTTCAAGGTATACTATAAGTTCCCAGCTGGTTTGCCCAAATTAGAATATGTAGTCTTCTCTCATAAAAAGGCACAAAACGTGAGAATTCTTGTGATGCATATAAAATGTAGAACAGAGAGAGAGAAAGAGAGAGCATTTGTTATACATCTATGTGCCTAGCCCAATTCCAGGCACTTTGCATATGTTACATACAGACATCTTCATAATATGTAAGCACTAACATTTTTACCACAAACTTCTGCATCTTTCATAAGCAGAATAAGATCAGCTAAATCATTTGAGTGAATAGCATAGTCTTTATCTTAAAATAGAAGAAAGTCAAATAGAAACACCAATGAATTATTAAAATTAACCCTTATTTTAGTGCATAGATTATTTAACTCATATTATACCACCATTTCTCCATTTGTAACTAGATAAACAGCACTTTCCTTATGCAGATTTTATGAAAAGGCCTTAATGAACTATTCTATTAATCGATAAGCCATAAGATTTAATGCAACTTCCCAAAGAACTAGCTTATATGCTGAAAAAAAGGTAAACCTATCAACCAATGTGGACAAAATTAATATCCAAATTGTTATCAACAAACACTGTTGAAATCTAATGTATAAAAAATTGCATGACAAAAATCAACAGGATACTGTCTAAAGCTTATCAGAGAATTTTATTCTCAGAAACATTATGGGATGATTCCATGGTTTGTCCATGTCATTTGACCAAATAACCATAAACTCCAAACTAAAATGTTAGTACCACCTTCTAAAGTGCATTTATGTCTCATTTATTCATTTACTATCATTCATGTGAAACACTGACAGTATATCTTTATACATATTATGTATACACAGATATTATATACTTATATATATTTACTACAATACATTTAAGTTTACTTGAAGTTCGTAAAATGTAAATGTAGCTATCGTTATAAATTTGAAAATGAGAAAACCAAAATTTACAAAATAGGTGCTAAGATTTACCTGATGTGATATTTCAATGTACATAATTTATTAAAGCTCTGCAAAGGAACTCAGTAAATGCATAAGGATGACAAGTAATGTTTATATTCCCAAGTTAAGTATATTCCAATGTATGGGTTTTTTTCTATTAGTAGCGATTCTCATTTCTAACATTATTACAACTCCACACGAACAAAGTTGTCATCTTAAAGCAATTTGGAATAACTACACAAATGAAAACACCTAATAATTAGAAAATGTAAAATTGATATGTGTTTTAATAAAAATATACTGGCAATTCTCAGAACATAGGAAAAAGCAAACACATTTGTGTGACATTTGGTAAATGGCTCTAATCTGTTTACTTAGAAATCTTACCACTTACCTTGTTCTTAATCCACTGATAAAGAAGAAAACAATATAATAGAAATCAAACAGACGTCACAAGATGTGTATTTATATGTGACTATTGTTTGATAACCAAGAGATTTTAGACAGGTGAAATAGATATGCATTTAACTATACTTACACAAATAGAAACATTAGTATATAACTTTAAATTTTTTCTAATTATTTTAAAACTTTAAAATATTTTATGAATTTATTTTTAAAGTAAAATAAAATAATCTTAGATACTTTTAATCTAAAATACAAATGATTAGATTTTGCTATTTAGCTCATTTGAACTAATGCATTTAAAATTATTTCACCAAAAAAACAAACTCATTTAAAATAGATTTTTTAAAAATTCCTGGCTTTTTTTTAATGGCTCTTTTTAAAATTTCAAGTACACTTGAGCAACTGACTGTGGATCATGTATACATTGTAGGGTCAATGCTGTATTGAATTTCCAGACCATTTTCAGACTACCTTCTGGCAATGGAAGCATTTTGACCACTGACACTCCCTATGGGTATATCTGACTATCCTGGTACAATGCACCATTCCCCATTATTGAATCTACAACAAACTGCTGTAGGTTATTCATTGATTGGGTGTTTAAGTATATTCTTTAGGAGCAAATAGAGAACTAATCTGTAAACAATCACATAAAATAAAAAAAATCAGCACAATTCCTGCTTCAAAGATGCTTCGAGCTATAGCACTTAATTATGTGCATTCTTTGATTATATTGTGTCACATTCAATAAAGATATATAGGAATTCTATTTCTTTATATCACTGTAGAGTCTTCTCAGCACTTCATTGTACCGTGCAAGAAAATTAAGAAAGCACCTGCCTAACCAACCACACTAAGTTAAAGCACGTATCTACTTCCTTTTTATGTTTTTTTTTTAATTTGGCCTAGATTCATCACAAAATTCACCAGAATGTTTATTTAACCAATAAAGATACAAATAAGGATTCTATATTTTCCAATACATGTAAAACTAAATATCAGGTAAACTGTTTTCAGCCTGAAGACAAACATAGTCTACAGGCACATGAGTGTGCATTCGTCTTAACTGGACTGTATTTTAAGAATAGGCTTAAGGACTCCTGGCACAGTCGTCCTCAACAATGCAGAGACTGAGAGTGTGTGTGGTGGCATGTGTGAGAGCAGACAGCTCTGCATCCATTCACAGGGTCCCTCTGTCAGTGTGTATTTAGGACAGCTTTCTAACATGAAATCAGCTCAGCTGCAGCGGCGATTTCAGGGGGCTCTGAGAGAGACAGAGGGAGAATACTTCAACTCCTTAAAATGCGTTTGCTATTCCTGTTCTCTGAAAGCCTGAATGTATTTTCTGATTTCGCAGAGAAATGGCTTTTTTGAGGATATGTCTGCCACACCAAACTGATTTCTTTTGGTTTGAGTTAACTGGGTAGGTTGCGAATATTTTAACAAATAAACATTTAGAAATGTTTAAGAACAGAGAAAGGTTATTTAAAAGATAAGTGCTTTCAAAAAATATAGAAAAATATGTGCATAATATCGGATTTAAAAAAAAGAAAGTAAGAAGAAAACGAGGTGGAAATATTTTTATAAGCATCTATCATGTAAAGTTTCATTATGTGCTTTCGCAAGGTATATTTTTGGTTGGCTAGATCTTATTTGTTTGGTTCCAGGCTGTTGTCAGCAAAGCTCTCACTGAAGCCACCATCTACATAACAGAAGAAAGAGAAGCTCAGAGTATTAATATCAACAGACATTTTTTAAAAAATCACAGTTTTGTCTAAATTCTTTTTCCGAAATGCAACTATAGCACTGCTTAGATGTTGATGGTTTTTTATTTACTTACCCATTTTCACTTTAATGGCAGCGTAGAAGGCATGTGGGAGAAGCTATCACTATGTTGCCTTACTAATGTAAGAGTTCAGTAAAACCTAGACTTTACTCCAACTAATGAAATGCTTGAGTATTTTGAGGAATTACTAAATGTGAAAGTAGTTTATATCTAATAAAACATTTCAGTAATAGTGCTTTTCAGGTGGAAAATAACCAGGGAATAGAAAACAATTTTAAAATGCAAGCAAACAAACAACAAAAAAGGAAAATGTCATGGTCAATGTCACATTATTACTCACCTCTCTGATCAAGTTTATAGAGTTCTTCAAGTGTAACAATTAACGATCCAGGTCAGTTAATCTATGTGATTAGGCTGCAGGGACCTGAATGTGTAAAAGAATGTTGGTTCATTCACAAAGGACTGGCATTATGGAACAAGAACATAGAAATGGAAGTCTGTTGCTTATAAAATAGTAAAAAAAAAAAAATATATACACTTATGGTGTGGGAGGTTAAGAAAAATGATTGCATACTTCTCGGTAGAGATGTTCCCTGTAACTTATGAACAATTTTAAAAGGCTTTTTTCTAAAAAGTGGGGAATAAATACAGTGCAAATATTTTTTATAATTTCTTTTACAATATTATGTAAAATTTTATTTATTCTTTGATAAATTATACTTTTGGTTGGTTAGATTTTACAATGATACTGACAATACTTTCCAACTTGACTTCAAGCTATAACTTTTGCATGTAATACTTTTATTTTAAGGAACTTACTATTTCATGTTTTATGTTCTTAAAAATGCATATATTTAAGTGAGATACTCAGAAAGGCACTGGGGAACTCTCCAATAATTTTTAATGGAATCATTTTGATTCTTCCAAGGAAATGTCTTCCTTCAATTTAAGAAAGACTCTTGCACTGCTAAAGGTTAACATGTAAAGAAATAACCATATCAAACAAAATTTCAAAAATTCAAGCCACCAATGAATCCCAGCTAACATTGTCCTATTGGCATTTTTTGTTAACACTATACTTACACATTTATCTCATTGGCTTATGATCTATTTGTATATATAGAGTCCCTCTTAAACTACAAAGGTTTTAAAGACTTAAATCATATTTCATTTAGAATCTAATTTAAACAGAAACATATAGCAAATGTGCACTCAATATTTACGGAAGGAGAAAATGGAAGGAAAGAAAGCAAAGGAGTAAAGGAAGGATGGACAAACCTGAATATGGGGGCTAAATAATAGGAAAACCCAAAAGAAAAGTAATGGTATAAAATATAGAGCAATATTAAGTTAAACAGCCCTTGCTATCAGACATGGAACAGCATTAATCTCTCACTAAAACAGATGTAAATATGGTTACATCTGGGCTGATGATTTATCCATTAGTAAGAATTTCAACATGGAGTTTTTCATACTATAAACTCACCTTACTTCATTATAATTCCCCAAGGACACATTTTATGAAGCTAAGTTTATGTTTTTATTTTAAATAAAGAGATTGCATTTCACCTGTCTCTGCCTAGTTTCTGAACCACATTGTCATAACTCAGATTTCCTCCATGACAGAGTCATAAGAACACCCAAGCATGTTCTTATTGCAGGGAACCAAGGACCTTGGCCCCGTAAAGGCTCAATGAAAAATCACCGACACGAGGCAGATCGATTAATAAGAGAGAAGGCATACAAATTTACTGAACATGTATACACGAAAGCCTTCATAATGAACACCCAAAGATACAGGGGAAATTGTCCACTTTTATATTTATGTTCAACAAAGTATGAACAGCTGTATAGAAATAGGATGAACAAAAAGGATATGATCTAATGCTAATAGACTGAGTGGGCAAAACCACTAAGACCTGTTTGTCTAGATTCTCCTTGGTTTCTCTGAGCATGCAGAGAAACCTTCCTTCTGAGTGTGAGACAGGAACCTCTCTGGTATGGGGGTCTTATGACCAATGGTCAAATAAGGTAGGTCAGATAATTTTTTTATGGCCAGTTCTTAGACAGAATAATTTTAGGTTATAATTATGGCTGGCTTTTGGGAAAGGGGGTTCTAACTTTTATGACCAGCCTTGGGGAAGAGGGATTCTAGTTTCTATGGCTAACTTCAGGGGAGAATGGGACTGAGAGACAGAAGGACAGGAAAAGATTAGAGAAAAACTTTAGTTTCTGAGTTTACCTCTGAGGCCTTCATTTGGGGGTACTGTTTTCTGAGCGCCAACATTAGGAACCACAAACAAATGCTCCCCTGGGAAAGCCCTGGACAACAGCAGCAGCCAGCAGCACACTTGGGCTCAGAGTCCTGCCACATGAGAAGACTCTACTAGCAAGAAACTTTAAATGACTTCAAGTCTAACAGAGAGAATTGTAAACATCAATTTCCACTAACAGAGGCCACAACGCAAGAACAATCTTCATATATGTACACTATGGAAAGGATTACTCCTTGGTTATTTCAATGAATACAGTCTTTTTTGTGCAGTCACTTGTAAACTACAAAGAATGGCAGTCTTCCTAAAGTACTTTTGAAATTTAAAAATTCTTAAATTTAATTCAGTCAAAAATTGAATTTCTATGGGCTACACATTTCTGGTAATAAGCAATACATTTTCTAAATGCTCATATGGATTTTAATTCTGTCAACCACAGGATGTGGTTTACATTATGGCAAAGAGTAGCTGTTTTTCATTTGGCATAGGGTCTGAATGCATTGCCTAAACTTGCATGATGTATCTCTCCCGAGCTTTAAAAGTTAATAAAAATAAATTCCAATATCCTATCGTATAGCCAATTAATCATTATAGTAGAAGAAAGGATACTACAATTATAGAAAATAAATTAAAGGCTTGGAAAACAATTTTGGGATAATCCTACAAACTCAGGAAAAAAAAAGAACAGATACCTAACATGCTTACTTCTATGAAAAAAGAGCAGAGTTTAATTGTGTGTCTGAGAAGAGAGGAGGGATATATTTAATTTCTTTTGAGTCTGCCTAGTTTTAGTAATTTTTAGACAGATTGCATAATTTATAATGTAAAATCATTTATTAAACTCTATTGTTTATGTAGGTCAATTATATCTGCCTTCAGAACTGGGCCTATCTTTTCTTTCTCAGTTTCAGGGCCACATATACACAATATATCTTGCTGAATTTGTTGAATTTATTTTAATTGAAGGAGATGTGTAACTTTCATCTAGTTCACAGATCATGACAATGCAAGCTAAAAATAGTGAACAAGATTTTGAGAATTTGTTAGTGAAAGAGAGAGATTGAAAGGAAATGATTAGCCAGATAAGCTTTAAGCTCAGCTGAGAGAATATCCCTAAAAGATTTCATGAAGGTTTATTTGGTATTGACGTATACGTGTATTTCCCTCTCAGCTGGAATGACTCCAAAAGGGTTGTCATGGTTGGTCGAGTAAATAATACATGCTTTAAAAACAATTATAAATCTGTATTCACCTGATGGACTTTGTATTCATTCCAGTCAATTGGGCATATAACACTCGTTTAAAAAATAAGTACATATAATGCATTAAAAACTGTTTAAACGCCCATTTAACCGGAGGGGCCAAAACAGCTCTAAAATGGAGCATGTGATTAACGCTAATGGAAGTTTATGCATGCGTAATGAAAGGAGAACCCCAAACCCTTTTAGAGAGGGCTGTGACAGGAGAATGACAGCTGGGAAACACTGCGATTTAAGGCTTCTATTGCTTTCTAAAGCAGTCTCTGCTCTCGTGGCAGCCAATAACTCCCAGAGTGGTGAATCTTGGGGTCCAAGGCAATAAACATACTGATATTTAAGATAAAACAATGCTAAGGGGAATGGCAGTAACAGCCCTATGATAAATAATGCAGCGCTATAATTGGATTGCCTCTCTGTACTTAAACAACTATTCACTGATGATGGCTCTCATCCCACTCAAAGGTCTTACCCAAGATTCCTTCTTTATAACATCAAACACAAGAAAGACCTATATTTTAAGTTTTTAATGAGCATAAATTAGAAATAATCTTACAATATTTTAGATTGACAATATTTTCTTTTTAAAGAGGATGAAGGACATAGTCAACAGTTGGCAGAAAAACAGATAGGATTCTGACTTATTTCTCTTTTGGTCAGAGTCTCAGGAGAGTATTTCCTAATTGGCCACATAGATGGTGAGATTTGGGAAGAAAATAAAAGTCCTCCAGTCTACCCAATTGCTTCACCATTAGCCTGAGAAAAAATTTCAAAATTATCAATAGAGATGCTTTGTAGGGAGGTTTAGTTAGCATGACAGAAACTCCCTGTTGAAATGCAAACGTGTTACCTGGACATAATATCTATTAATTCATGAGTACTCCGTAGCCCATATATTAACTTCCCAGATAAACTATTCATGACCTAGCGAAACAGAATGGTCCTGTATGACGACGGCATGGGAGCAACGGTACAAGGAATGCATAGTGTACTTAGGGATAGCACAAAAGGGAAGCTGTGAACTGTCAATGGGCAGAATGAAAGCATGAGGCTGCCTCAAGGAGCCCTGAAAATAGACTTCCATATCTTCATTCATTACTTTGCTGACCACTTTCAAAGTAATATCATGCTTGTAGCTGCTAGAATTCCACCCTGGTCTCGGTTTCTTTTCCATTTCTAATATAAATTGCAGTAGTGTGAATGTTGCTACAATGTGAGTATCTTGAGGATAGGGACTATTATGTATGTAGTATCTAGGTATTATTTTTGGTATCAAGAAGAGTATCTAAAATGTAGGACATGCTCAATAAATATCTGTTGAATTAATTACTTGAATGAATAAATGAGTAAATATAGTAAAGCTGTCCAGAAGCACAGGATCAGAAATTAATTTCAAAGGATGAGCTGCTTTCACCTCTAAATAGATACTTTGAATAAGTAAAAACTTTCATAAAGAAAAGGGGAAGTACAGAGTAGAGAGGTAAACAAGCTAGCAGCAAGAGAATAGGAAAGACTAAAAACAAACAAACAAAAAACCCTGTGAATGTCTTAGAGTGCCATTGATAGAACACACAAATGTAGATCCATAAATCAAAAGTTCCTTAGAGATCCTTGAGTCTAGATCTAGTCTCTGCAAAAACTGGTATATTGTTTACTGGTTTTGTATTCCCGTGAGATAAATACTGCCTTCCTAACTGCCTGGTGTAGCCTTAAAATAAACCCCTATAACCTGACCCTGGCAAATTCAAGGTCCCAATCCACAGAGGATCACAAAATATTGGGTCCCATGCAGAGGGCTGAGGGTTTCCTTTCAAACTCCACGCCTACTGTATCACCAAGGTACAGTGCAGCTCTGAAGAGTCCAACCACTTTTGCCTCTTTCTCTATAGTCACCTAAATCTAATCCCGTCAATGTGAATTAACAATGGGTTTGGAAAGTTGATTCCATTTCACTTCCCATCCTCCTCTAGCCTTCCTACATCATGCACCCAATCTCTCTTCTGCCAGTGAAAAAATAAAGCTCCCAAAGTAAAGGAAATAAACCAATACTAGGGCAGTAGATGGTGAGGGGGAATACAGTAATCTAAAATGAGAGGAACATGCCAAAAAGTCTTAGTACCCGGGTGTTATCTCACGCAGTCCTCACTGCCTCTCTATGACATTATCCTCATCTTTGACATGTGGAAACTGAGGCAACCTGATAGATTAAGTAACTTTCCCAGGAAGAATGTATTGAGCACCTGCCATGCACTAGAAGCCCAAGGTTCACTAGAAGACATGGCCCTTGCCCTCATGAAGCATATAGAGTTGCGGAGACAAAAAATGAGCACGAAATTAAATTAAATATGCTATAGAAGCATCTAAGAGAGCTTCTAACTCATACCTGGAGAATTAGAGAAAGTGTTGTCTACATTAAGATGTCAAAATGAATTGGATTTAGCCAAGCAAAAAGACAGCGAAGAGTCCATATAGAAGAAATGATATATGCAAAAGACCAGAGATAAGATGAGCAAAATTGCAAAGGTAGAAAGTTGCAAAATATCATTAGAGACTGGTTCCTGCAGGAACTTGTAGATCACAGCAAGGAATTTGGACCTTATCTTGAGACCATGGAAAACCATTAAAGGAGGTTAACAGGGTAAAATATTATCAGATTTGTGTTTTTGGAAGATTTCCCTGACTACAGTGTGAAATAGATAAACGTGAAGGAAAGAAAGGAAAATAATTTAGGATGAATTAAGTGAATTCTCAATATATGAGTATTTTTGTCTGACAAAAATGCCAATTTCATATGGTTCAGCTAAATAGCTACATAGCTGTTATTTGCACTAAAGCAATGGTAAGAAGAATAGAAGGATGTAGAAGCTTTCCATACTTTCTATAGCTGTCTATAAGAAGACACAGATAGCACCTGAAGATTGATATGGCTAAGGGAGAGAAAAGGAGGCACCAAGGATGACCCTCCCCAAGAGTTTCTAAATAGAGCAACTAGGTAGAAAGTGAGATCCACCATCTATTTGGAAAGTGGGTGAAAGAATCAGGAGGAGAACATGAAGAAATAGACTGGTTGGAGGAGAGCACTTATTCTAAGAACTCTCCCTTCTAAGAGTAGAGAAAATGCCTTAAGTGAAAATTCTGATTTAACAAAATAAAAATGAGTTTAAAATGGATGATATTGTTTACAGATCTAGCAACTCTTATGTTTATAAATAAAAGTCTTAAGCTAAATTGCCAATCACCCTCCTTCCGTAAAATAGGCATCTCTTTCAACCCATGAAAAATAGGCTTTTATTTTTGCATAGATTCACAATTGGACCTTCTCTAGGTTGCCAAAGCCTAAGAAGTAGCGTCAAGACTGTAGATTAACCTTTATAGGGTGTACTTGACATGAATTTTTAAGAGACATAGTGTCTTCAAATAAATGATCCCAACACAGATTTAAGATTCACTCAGCATTAATGGTGGTATTAGAAATGATAACTTCAATTATAAGCATAATGCATTTTCCTTTGGGAGATTAATTTATGTAGAGTAGGTAGTTGGAATTTGCCCTGGTACAGCCATACTTCAAACCTGCTTGTGACCAAGAAAAGGCATTTGTGCTAGTTTGATTTAAGATAATAGGAAATGTTTTAAAAAATTAATGTTATGTAACTCATTTTCTAGAAAGTTATTTTTTCTAATCATCTGAGAAAGGGGGTATAGGCTGATAGTAAAGCAACTAAGATGTGGAATTGATCAAAGAAATCTACAATTTGGTTCTCATGAATTTTATATTCTTTCAATCTATGGTTTTAAAAGAAATAGCTATAAGAATACTGTCCTGCATAAGAATAAAATAAGCAATTCCCCTCACTGTTCTTTTTCATCATTTCACTTTTTGAAAGAAAAATGTTCTTTAAGGAGATACATGACCAAAACTATAAAATAATGTTTAAGGATGTTAACAGCTATTTTTAAAATAAGGAACATGGAGTTCTCCTGAAAATGAAGGCAAAAGTATCTATAACATCAAAATTATCTAAACTGAAAACTCAGTAGAAAAATTTTCTTCTCTAGGTAATTTAGAAAAAAATATGATTAAAAGAAATGTCCCTGGGGCCCTGGTCAAGGTAGAGTAAAAAAATACACATTTCTTAAAGTATACTATAAAAGTATAGTATAATATAAAATATACTATAAAATAGATATTATATATGGAAATTAGGTTAATATCCATATATAATATCTATAAAACATTAAATTAACATAATTAAAAGCTATTTTAAAACATTAAAGCCCTAGAGTCTTAATAATTGTAGGTAACATTTATTAATACCAACAATTTTTATATGCCATGAAAAATATATCAGATGCATTAGGTGCTTTGATGTAGGTACAATTATCAATTTCATCTTACAGATGAATAAACATAGCTTGGAGTTTGGCAAAGCCAGAACTTGATCCCCATTGGCATTCCTCTAATGCATGAATTTAACTCCAGCATGCTATATGTTGCCCCTCTAGGAAAGTGTAAAGTGACCACATGTCATTATATTTATTTTAGTGTGCCTTTCCATTGGGAATATTTAATTAAAGGGGGAGGAGGTAGCACTCAGAGGTGAAAATGAAGAGAAGGGATATCAGGTTCACTCTGGCTTGATCACTGAGTTTATACTGATTGCATCATTTATCCATTCAGTTTTTCATCTGCAAAATGAGAATTAGACTGGATTAAATAAGTGCATCTTCTGAGTAAGTGGTATTTCTGATGTTGTCATTGGTCATCATATAATTTTAAACATTGAAAAAAATCCCTTTATAAAAACTTACTATAAAATAGTTCAATATAATATTCATTAATTTATCCAACATCTGCTTTTTATATTTTCAAAACACCTTGGAGGGTACTTTGAGAAAAATAAAAGTTAAATACAGTCTATATGTTCTATGATATCACAATCTACCTGGAAATATACAAAACATAACTCAATCAATATAAAATTCCTCAGCAATATACAAACTAGTACAACATAAAGTAGTAGAAGATATTCACCTAAGCAATGAGGGGCTATGGAATAAAGGCATAATTAACACTCACAGGTGTGGCTAGGAAAGAGGATTGAAAGGACAGGCTTTAAGCCAAAACATGAAGAAAGTGATGAAAATGGATATCCAAAGACAAAGGGCAGGGAAGCATGAACATTTATATTTGGGCTAATAAAGGTGTACAGGAAAGAGCGGGAAAGGTGAGGAAGACAAATTGACAAATGGCCTTAAAGATCATACGGAACAGATTTCAATTAAATAAAAACAACTTTGTTTTGCTTTGGTTCTTCAAACTGCTTTTAAGTTTGGAAAATAAAAATTCTAATTTAATATTCCATTTGCCCAAAGTGCTTGCCTAAAGTGTCTGTCAAATCAGTGTTTTATAAGTTACTCTATGAGTTTTATCCTAAGCAAATTAAACGAGAACCACATATTTCCAACACAAGTTGAAAGCTGGTTCTTCTTAGCCCAAAGCTTTCTTTAAAAATATATACATATATGTGTATATATGTATAAATGTATCTTTAGATTTTTAGAACTTAAAACACACATTTTCCTTCACCTCTCTTTAATGTTGTTTTAATGGCAGTTGTCTTTTGTTTCAATTTCATCTCCCTTGTGTAACTTTTAATGCTTCCCAAAAAATCCAACAATTCAATCTGCAGCCAAAGAAATTAAACCTTGATGACTCTTAAAGAGTTTAAGATTGATGCAGGAAGAAATTACCTTGGTTAGTAATGCCTATTCTTATTAGTATCCTGCAGTCTGCTTTGCTGAGAAAGTGCTGGGAGTTTGACGTGAAGCCAGGACTCAGTGGATCATGTTGTGCAGTTTGTTTTTTGATCACTGAATTCATGAAGCTAGAATTGCATTTTGAATGACTATATTATTGTACATACTGTTGAATAATAGCAAAAAAGATAGGACATTAATGTGCATCATAAAGAGAAATGAATATCATCCTTCCTAGTTAGATTATGTCAACAAAACAAGTGAATATTCTATGGTTCAGAAACAATATAAGCAAATTTTTAATGGAAGCCCACATATAACTGTCATGAATGCCTTTCTAAATAAGGATATTGTGGGCAGCTACTCAACATCAAGACATCTATTACATCGGGGAACTTGTAATTGTTCTCCCGGAATATGCTATGAACACTGCAGTGTTTAATCAATTAATCATGCAGTTACTGTTCTGCAAACCCTCTACCAGGTGAGCTGTGAGTGTATCCGCATAGTGCACATGAACTAAGAATGAGAACACAAAAAAGTGTCTTTTTTTTTTTTAATCTGCTTTGCCTTGTTCAAAGCAAAGGCAGCAGGGCCAGTTGAGAGTCTGAATTAAGAATATTCACAAGTGGACTGAGAGAGTGATTGGCATCCCCTAATATCTGCCTTATTTAATATCTACTAAAGATACTGCTCACATTTTTATCAAGGCTGAAAATATCTAATATCTACTGAGCAATTATTATTTGCCAGATACTATGCTGAGTGCTCTACCTAGAACCTCATATTCCTTTTATAACACTATTGAAGTGATTCTCAACTGGGACAATTTTGCCCCCAGGGGACATTTGGCAATGTCTAGAGTCATTTTGGGTCATCAGAACAGGGGGGGAGTGTTTGTGCTACTGGCATCTAAGAAGTAGAGGCCAGCAATGCTGCTTAAACATCCTTCAATGTCCAGGACAGCCCCCGCAACAAAGAATTATCCAACCTAACATGTCAGTAGTGTGGAGTTGAAAACCCCTGATTATCTTCATTTAACAGGAGAGAAAAATGAGAGTTAAAGAGGTTAAGGTCACCAAGCTAATACATGATCGAGCTGGGACTCAAACTCAGCACTGTCTGACTACAAAAGCCCACATGCTCTCCATCATGTCACGCTCTCGCTGTGCTGCACCTCGTTGCAAAATCAGTTGTCTCGCAGCGCACAATTTTATAATGCAGCACACCTTGTGCTTTCAATTAGAAGTCCTCTATTTTGGTGTAAGGAGGGCTGCTCTCTAGCTCTTTAATTCTCATGAGTTATTCAAATTCTTATCAGTAATCTGGGAGCTTACAGCCAGAGCTTTCCTAACTGTTTCTCCTAACTTTCTGTGATGCTAACCATGAGCATTCTGGAAAGGTTACCTGATTGCCTCTCCATTCCTCCAGTGGGTGTTAGGTTAGGCCTCCCTGGGGTTGCCCCCTCATTATTTTCCCTGCTTCTCAGCAAGCAGCAAAGGATTCCCTGGAACCCGCCTCCGGCTGACTTTTCCATCTTTTCTGTGAGTAGAATCCTGCCTTCTGTGATGCCAGGGTTGACTTTCCCATGCCCGGGAAACAACTCAAACACCACTGGGGAAGTAGGGGGACTTGGCACTGCTCATTCCCTCCAACTGTCTGTGGAATACCAGATATTCTATAGGGAAGGCACTAAGAGTTGACTCTCTCCTACTCTGAAGTAGTAAAGATTCCTCGGGGAGGGGATCCATGGCCTGACATCCACACCAAATAGCTGAGGACCCAATGTATGTCGTTCAATTACCTGCATGTACCCCAGGGACCAATCGAAAATAGCCCAACGAAGCCAGCAATCAGCATGGCTATGTTCTCATGCTCCCAAAATAACCATTCTGCTAAACCACAGCATCATAATATAATTTGTCTCTAAATAAAGTTTGAAATAAAAGAAATAATAATTCCTATTACCTGCCCTTCTAAAGGACAAGATTTGTTTCTGTAGAAAATGGGATGTGCAAGAACATAAAACAATGCACGAAGGTATGAAGTAGAATCAAACCCACTAATAAGGATTCTGTTCCACAGCATTTACAGACGTTATTGTCAGAAGGATTTTGGCTCTTGAAACCTTCCTGTGTGATCCAACGGTGACAGGTCTTTTTGCCCAATTGAAACATATCACTCTCATACACAGATCCTAGTTACACAACTAATAGTAGATAGGTAGAACATAGACTAGTAATCACAACCAGGTAATTGAAACTCACATCAGAACCTAAACTTTAACAAATAGTTTCTTCTTAACCTTCCTCATTAAGTAATCTCTCAGATGTGCCCACAAAGATCAAAATTACCCAATGTCAACTACATTTCCCTTATCTCCACCCTACCAGCTACTCCCTGGTGATGGTTCTAATTATGATTAAATTCCAAGTAGCAGAATGAGAGAGAAACAGGAACTCTACAATATCCAGAAACTTGAAATTTCCTATGAACTGCATCTTAATAACCCATGCCATGAAATCTCTCTTAGTGAACCCCTACCCTCACCCATGCACCTCCACCAAATTCTGCCAGGCTTGGCACAGTTTCTGATTTAATCCCTTCTGAGGGAAGCTGGGGAAGGCGCATTGGGAAGGTCAGCACGGTTCAGAAACGCAGGCATACCCCTTATTAGAAAAGCAATCGAAGATGGTAAGATGATAAGAATGTCGTCTCTGGCCATGTTGCTTATGGCACTTGAAACAGTCAAGTTCTTTGCATCCCACAGACTCAATGGTAGTCAGTGCTGAGTGCAGTACTACTGGTTAGACTCAAAGCGGCCTTCCCATCGTCTGAAATCACATCAAAGGCCTTAGAAATAAATCACAGTTCTTTTCTACTCTTTCAGATTCGAATACTGCAGAAATGGAATCAGCTGCTTCTAATGGAGATTTAGGCTAATTTGATTCTAAATCATTCACTATTTTCTGGCCACCTTTATGTAACATCCCTCCTGAACACACACACATGCACACTTTTTATTCCGTGTATTTCCAAATATTTAAGTGGGATGAAAGTGAGCAGGCTGAGCCAGGCCGGAGCGAGGGCAGCCGAAGCTGTCACGGAGCTCTCTCCGCCTGACACGGAAGTCTGCCAAATTGCCACAGCCAACTAGCAATCATTCGTCTTTTCCCTGATCTCAGAGCAGAGGCTGATGTTCAGGGTGGTTTTAGAATATGGACAGGGGGTCTCCACAGCCAAGAAAAGACATCCGAAGCCTCTCCTCCCTCCCCCAAACCCTGCTCGGCGGTTGCGACTCCTCTAAGGCTTGGACGCAGGTCTCCAGAGGTGAAAGGAGCGTGGATTAGCCCACTGTGCTGCTTTGCCCACAGCATAGTATAATATTAATTAGTCACCTTCCTTATTATTCAGTCAAAATATGCCAGACTGAAATAAATTACATTCTTAGCACATATTTCACACCCCTGGATCAAGTCTTGCAAGGGTTTTCTTTTATTATTTATAAGATCGTGTGCTGTCTTCCTGTGGAAAATGAGATGGTCTGTATGAGGAAAAAGGTAAAAGAAATGCAGAGAAATGAAACAATCAGATATTCCCTAATGATATTTAAAAATAGAAAATTTGCTACTGTTACATACAGCATGTTCCATCTTTTGAGATTTAATGGCTCTCTTGTGGTTTAATGGAGAATTACTTTCAGTAATTGATTATTAAAATTTAAAATTGCTAACCATCTTCATTATTAGATGAGCGAACATGTTATCCTTGTAATTAAAAAAGCCTGAGCCTCACTTTCATCCTGTTGACAGAGCGGGCAGACTGTCTCCACACTCAGACTTGATGGTTTCAGGCTTCTTGTTTGACAAAAATAGCCAGCCAGTCATTTGATGATGAAAATGCAGAACATCCACAGAGACTGAGCAGAAAATATAATGAACAAAAAATAAAATAATAAAAACCCCTACAAGCTAATTAAAGTTTTCAGTCCCGACTCATTAAATGCTATGCATCACTTACGTGATATTTCAATGTGCTGTACTCAGGTAACACGGGGTGCTGGGAGGTTTTTCTTCAGCCTCACTCAACGTGCCCTCCAGAAAGCAGCACAATTCGTCCTCCTCCACGTGCGACAGAGCTTTCCCTTTGACATTTCACCTTGGATGTTTACCATTACAAATTGTTGGTTGCGGCAACCTGCTACACAAAGTGGGCCCTGGGAAAATCTAATATGATTCCTTGTTCTTGCGAATGTGTATAGAATGTCTCTAGGTTCTTTCACGGAGAGCTCCAAGGCTTAAGCAGCCAGCCCCCTCCGGCCCCTCACCCGGCTGAGTCAAAACAGTGGGACTTCAAAATCCCTTAGGAAGTCCACATCCTGAGAAACAAAGCTTTATCAGTTAGTTACCCACACACTGGGGTTGGGGAATTTGTCTGTATGGGATCTCGCTTTTGAAAGTTTTCATCATATTAGAAGTTTTCATCTTGTGAAGGCAGCACTCAGTGATTTCCAAAAGGAAATTTTATAACTGTCAATGAAAAGAGCCTATCAAGAGGGACGTTTTTCACAACTCAAGTACTAGACAGATGTCAGCCTTCAGGAAAAGAAAATCCAGCAGACTTGAGAAGCACAAATATGAGTGAAGCAAAGATTTTTGTACCTGAAGATTTATTCTGAAAATCAAGGAAGCCATCTGAGTATCAGCATTCCCATAAAGTCTCAATCATTTAGCTCATAAAATCCCTGCTCAAATGTCAATTTCTAAAAATTGACTAATCAATGACTTGCCAATATTTTCTAGAGATCCAGACCCTCGAGGATGTCCTCTCTGAGTCAGCCCAGCCAACCTTGATTATTCCTTAATGCAAATCACCACCCTACCCTTTGTCCATGTTCAAAGACTATGCTATCACTGGGCAGTATTTAGATTGCACTGTAAAGCTGTTCTCATGCATTTGTCCTTGAGTTTGTCTTCCCAATTAGATTATATGACTCTCAAGAGTAAGAGCAATTCCTTTCATTTCTTTTATGATTTTCACTTACCTACAGCCTCTTAAATGATGTCCTGCTCAACAGACATCAGGCCTACCACCATAATATTTGCTCACTGGGTTAGATATGGAGGTTTGACAAGGAGTTGAACTCTTCTATTTTAATTAAATATAACCTTGAATTTAGGTTATATATAAATTACCTTGAATTTAGGACCCATGCAGACTAGATCACCCTTTCTCAGCCATGGAACAGTTTTTTCAATTCTCCCAAGGAAGGTACATAACTATTTCCATTCTAGATACATAAGAGATAAGTAAATGTGTTACACACAATGAGCAGTAGGGCTTAATTCTCTGAATTTCTTCAGAAAGCCTGGTCTAGATTATTCTTTCAAATTACTTTAAACAAAGTCACAAAGTCAGTAACAAATAGGAAAATGCCTTTCCTCCATCATGGTCTTTCTGGCTCTGTTGATGTGGCAACCTTCGTCTTGG
Source organism: Avahi laniger (assembly GCA_963575035.1). Taxonomy (NCBI): domain Eukaryota; kingdom Metazoa; phylum Chordata; class Mammalia; order Primates; family Indriidae; genus Avahi; species Avahi laniger. Next base: position 43,028 of record CAUYSK010011137.1, on the reverse strand, counting down.
AATATAAAGTGCCAACCTATTTTTAAGGCCATCTCACATGTCATTCCCACACCCATAACACTTTCCTATACTCAAATATCATGGCACATTATCTGTTCCAATGAATTACGTTTGCACCCTCTATCAGATACTACTATTAAATTATATGTGTGCTAACAGCGTAATTCGCATTTGAACACATTTTTACCTCTCCCAGACCTAGTAGAGTGCTTTTAATGTATAAGAGATTTAAGTGCATATTAAGTAAATTAATGAATAAATAAATGAAATAAATAGAATGGCTTAGTCCTTGATTTATTTCCATTTCTCAATTTTCTTTCTTAAATTTACATATGAATGAAAACAATTACTCAATACAGGTATACTGACTAAGAGTGTAAAAAACATTTCTTTGTCACACGGCCATCAAAAACACATCTGAAAACAAATTCTTGATCTTCCCATCCCAGCCGATGGCCATTCCATAGTTTCAATTTCTCAGGCCATAACCTCTGAGTAATTCCTATATTTTTCTCTTTCTCTCATATTCCTTATCCAATTCATCAACAATTTATGTCAGCTCTTCTGTCAAAATAGATCCAGGTCATTTGTCACCACCTCCACCATTACCACTTTGTTATAAGATATCATCATCCCTCCCCTGGATTATTCTAGTTGTCTCTTAACCACACATCCCATTTATTGCCAGAAATGTCCTATTACAGCATCACTTTGAAGTCACTCTTTTGTCCAGATCTTCCAATGATTCCCCATTTCATTACAGTGGCCTACAAAGTCCTACAAAACCTGCCTACTCCTTCTCATCTTTCACATCATCCTCTGCTACATTTTCCCTCTTTTACTGACACCAGGCATACAGGCCTCTTGCCTATTCCTCCGTCCAGGCACTCTGCTCCCTCAAGAAATGTCTCAAGGCTTTTACACTTGCTTTTCCCCCAGCCTTGCTGCTCTTCCTCAACATAGATGGGAACAGAGACTTGCTACCTCAACTTTATTCAGATTACTGTCAAAATTTTGCCTTATTATTAAGACCTTCAGAGATGTATAAGTTTGTTCTACAACTCGTTTAATTTCTCAAGGCAGTTTTAAAATGGAGAAATTAGAAAAGTTGTAAGCTGTTGACCATATCAGAGGAAAATCCAAACATTGACATAGCTTGGGTGCATTGTACAGAAACATATGGAAATGCTATGCCTTCCTAGGAGGTGAGTGCTAAAAATGCATTTCCCACTGTAGTTTCTTTCTGTCCCATCTTTTTCATCATCTACATAGGATAAAAATTAATGCCTAAGGAGGGTTCTCAGAAAGTTATTGACAACCAATGTAAATAGTCTATAGCACTCCAAATTAGCTTCTGTATTGATTCAATTGATCCTATTTTTCTCCATGGAACAAGGTTCATGAAGTAAGGTAGGAAGGAAGAGGGGAAAAAATTAAAAGAAAGAAAAACAGCTTTCATTTACCACTTCTTTGTGGTTAGATCAATCAGACTGAAAAAATATTCATCGAGCAGTAAAAAATTTCTCCCTAAGCTTTAGGTTTTGTTTAGGTTCTTATTTTTTACTGGTTGTTCCCACACATTATGATGCCTGGTAGCAACACAGCTGATAACAGCCTGTTGACATAAAAACAATTTCTAAAAAATATTTTAATTTTCTCAAATTCTGACAACCTAACATGTTACGGGAGCTGAACCAAAACTAATTTTTGTGGGTGAAGCAAAGACTTCGTAGAAGGAACTTTCCCTGAAAAGAGATTTCATATATTTAAAAAAAAATTCAAAAATCTCTGAAAATCGCAGCTGGATGTAATATAGCCTGATTCACCTTCTCATTTTACAGATGAGGACTCAAAAACCCAGGGAGATTAAATGAGTTGCCCAAGGCACTTGGATTGTTACCAGCAGAGCTGGGGATAAAATTCAAGCTCCTTGGCTCCCAATTCACTGTTCCTTATGATTTGCTGTGGGAGTTGTAATCCAAAACATGAAACCAAATGGATAACATGAAAATACTCATAGTCATAATTATGATGAAATATATCTTCCACTTTCCAACTGAAAAGCCTTAAAATATTTTTCTGCCACCTCATTTTACCTTCAAAAGGATACTTTAAAAACTACACAATAGAAAACATTGCATAAATATTAACAGATAACATTTAAATAATCCAGTGGTCTCTAGGGGATGATCAGGAGAAAAAAGTCACCATGGATTCTTTTTTTTTTTGAAAGGTAAAGAGATTTTATTTTTTTCTTACAGAAAAAGATAAATCTCTAGGCTCTGATCTGTTTTGACTGGAATCTCTCAGGTAGGCTGGATTCTTACATGTAGGAATGGATGGTGCTCTCACTGCCTATGCTGCATTCCACTGAGTTGGTGTGATGGATCAGCCTTCACATAAGCATATATGTGTTTACACATATACAGGTAATTTTATATACATACACACACATATATATAACTTCTCTTTGTTCTTATATTCATATTTGGAATCCACTAATGCTCTCTGCTGTATTCCATGTGTCAGCACAGACGAAAGCCATCTCAGGGCTCTGGAAATGGCAGAGAGTGAATAATTAAGATCAAGCATCAAGACATTGACATGTCATTCACTGATAACACGGAGGGACAGGATGCCAATAGCACTCTCTAAATATACCACCAAGGGAGGGATTTCCTAGATCCTTAATAAAATTGGCCCCCATACATAATGGATACTACCAGTTGGTACCTGCTTTCCACCGCATAGCTTATGTCAAAATTATGAAAGAAGAAAAGAATAAAAGGATATTGTCCATTTGCTTATGGAGTAGACAACTGTCTATTTTGTGAAATTTGAACGAAGGCAGGCAGGGCCTCTAAGCAAAAGTATATTTCTGAATACCTGTCACACCGTCTGAAATCCCACTATTATTGACTCAGTTCTTTGTGTCTTGAATCTCTTTAGGCCTTAACCCATTAAAATGAATATACTCTTAGAAGGGATACAGTCTTCTCACAGATCAGGTCCTTAATTAATGGGACCCAGGAAAAATCAGGGATAAGGAGAGTGTAATAAAGGGGTACATTTAAAATATTATAACATAAACAAATATATTTCCATACACAGAAAATTTACCTGCGACCATCGTATATATCCGAATGTTGAATGAAAGTTTTCTGGTTGCCTCTGAATGGGTACCAGGGTCCACAGCTGAAAATAAGAGACCAAAAAAAAACCCAAATTCGAAAGAGAATCACCAGCAATTGTGGCCAGGCAGCATATTCTAGGACTTCAGAAGTTTGGCATCCTTGACAACTAACCAGAACCTGACTTTTAGAAGGCAGTCCAGAGCAAATTCTTTCTAGAACATTGAAGCTAGCTTACCCTTGTTGGTTAAGGGTAGGTTCCAGGGTTTTTTTCCCTATCTGAGTCCCCGTCTGAGATTCTGCATATCCACCAAGTTTTAAGAGCCAATTGTACAATTACATACACCCCTAATTTTTGTCTCATAAAAGTCAAATGTTACAAAAGGCTCACCAACCTAATTCTATTTGATCCAATATCTTTAATTCTCAGATTCCCAAAATTAGGTTTCACTAATGTGAAAGCTTAGGTGATAGTCAGTTAAATCATTTAGTGTGAGATTAAGAGTATAAGGTGGAAAAGGAAGCACTATGAAAAAACTCCCTGAGGAGGACATGGTAGCAAAGGGATCATGAGAACCGCTGCGACCCCCAGCCGTCCCACACTGCCGCACCAAACTCCACGTGCCTCCCGAGGCCATGGTCCGGGGAATTTGTGCAAGAAGACTGCAGAGGGCAGGGGATACCAGCAGCCTACTGTTCACACCATGGCAGAGCCAAGAATGAATTACCCGACAGTTCATTGCGCCTGTTCATTTGACCACTCATACGTGGGGAGGAAAAAGTTGCCCCAGATCTTCCATAGGAAACTCTACCTATAAATGGATAAAGGCTTGGCTTGGATTTGAGAACTCACAGTACTGCAGAGAAAGAGGGAAAAGGGAGTGAAAATATAAAGTACGATGAAGCCTAATATAAGCTATTTCTGGCCAGACCCCCTCAGTCATACCAAACTGTGATGCATCCCAGGAAGTAGCAGCTCATTTGGAGAAAAGATGTTCTATGACCCCCCAGGGGACAGTGCTGACACCAGGGACAGATTCTACAAACCTTATAGACAGAGTGAGGAAAGGCTCTGTTCACTCACTGGAATTTCCTGGCACGTCCATAAATGTCAATAAACACTAGTCCAAGGGGCGTATGATGTTCCAATATGTTTTGATATAAAAGTTGTAACCAGAAGAGTCTTAAAATAAAAGTATTGGAGGAAAATGTGTGAGTCTGTTGAAGAAGACTAAACCATCCTTAAAGGCAGCGTATGAGTGCAGGGGGTGGGAGGGGCCTCCAGTCCCCCGAAGCCAATTGAATAATCTGTTTCATTGACACAATTATTAAATCATTGATTAGTGTGCTGAGTGGTCTGTATCGGTTGTCTTTATTACAGGTGAATGGTAGCCGTTGCCAGCTGTTTCTGTGGCAAGTTCTTCAGCTGCAGGAAAGCTGGCGTTGTGCCCAGATGCAGCCTGGGAGCCCCACCGCTTCAAAGTGCTTTTTCTTTCCCCCAGTGAGTGCTTCTCCCTGTCATTACATGGTTTCCCTGTGCTCTCTTCATTACCACAATAGAATCCATAAAACCAAACGCAGAAACAAAGGGATAACTTATTGGCAACTAATGAAACACAGAAAGATTGTTCAAGTGGTGTAAATGCGAAAGGACTTTGAACCAGTTTAAACAATCTCCTTGTATTCCATCGCCCCGTTGTTAACACAGGCATGAAGGCCAGTGTCTCCGCTCCATAAAAATTACACTGTCTTTGCCTTAAAGGTTTGCTCTCTCGTTGCCTCAACATCTCTAATTCTTTTTGGAGAGCTGGTTTGTTTTCTGTCCACTTGTTCAAATTCTACCCATCAATCAAGGCTGCTTCATCTTCCAGGTTTTCTGAGAAATTTTCTCTAAACACTGCAGACTCCACTGAGCTTTCCTTTTTTTTCATTTCTCCAATAATTTAGAAGAAATGAAAATTTAGCCAGCAGGAGCTAGGGCAAGGAAAGGCAATTTAGAGAATTCATGCCACATCACAAATGGACCAAGGCACTTCCCTCAGATTTGCTTTCCCCAGAGGTGCTCTCAGAAACTTTCCCAATCAACACTCCAATCATAGCTCCATCAATGACTCAGCACTGGCAGATGAGAAGAAGTATGTTTGCTATCTCTGGTGCTGAGGGAATGGGACAGGTCTTGGTGTCAGATCAACCAGGATTCAAACTCTAGCTCAAAAGCTTATTAGATGTATAAACACAGGTTTTGCTTTTGCTTTTTTAATCCCCTGACACTCAGAGTTTTAATCTACAGAGCAAGAATGATGCCACCTTCCTCACACTGTAAGATCTGTCCAGTACCTGGTACACAGCAAGCACCTAATATATGAACATATCTTATCCCCTCAGCCCATACTAAGGACACTCATTCTCATGCACTCCCTACCAGGTCTTATCTGTCCAAGTAGATTGTAAGTTTCTCAAGGAGTGGGCTACGGAAGTTTCTCTGTGCTAAGGATAAAACTGCATAATATAATGTAAAGTTTTTAACCTTTTCCCTGAAACAGTAGGTATAGACTAAAAGAAATTTAGGTGATTTTATGGATGAAAATAAAGGATTAATGAGCTAACACTTTCAGGTACTTGATTCCAGCAATATGATCATTCTCTATAGAAGCTATGTTATAAAAAAATTATAGAATAAAATAAAACTTCACCCATTTTGTGGCCCAGATATGTTATAGCATTAATAATCTCAGAGAATTCTGATCCATTCTTTTAATGTCTCTATAGAGTCTACTCAAGTCTGGACATGAATGGCCTGATTTGGTCAGGTACAGCTTTGACAAATGGCAAGTGAGAACCACAACCACCATGTCAGCTTGATGTGTTCATGCCAAATTGCATTTGAGAACCATTTTGAAAGAAGATTGGAGTTAGCACAGATATCAGGTTATTCTCCTTGAGAGAAGAACTAACCTATCATGAATATAAAATTGCACCTCTAACTAGGGCCAGAGGGACTTTTTAAAGCCTTCATGCTCCCCACCACCCTCTCAATGCGCCACTAAATGGGCAGGTCACTATATGTGGTCCAAAATATAGCAGGGATCAATTTCTTGAATTCAGACATCTTCACTTCATCTCTCTTTTGAAATCAAGCTTGTGATACTAATAAAATTTCATACTTTCCAAGTTAGGTTTCCTTTGTTTCCTTTCTGCATATAGGAATTGCAAAACCTCCTGTCACTAAGAAATAGATTAAGTAATCACAGAATCATAGAATTCTATGCTGGAAAGGACCTTAGAGATCATCTAGTCCAACCCCCTCATTTTAAGAGATGAGGAGGCTGATGTCAGCAGAGGATTATAGCCTCAGGGGTAAACCAGAATTCATTAACTCATCTCAGAAAGGACCTGTTTTGTTGTTAGAATAAATGATTAAATGATTCCAATTTCATGCCATCTCCTTTATTCAGAAAGTTTACCATTCACCTTCTCCTTTTGTCCATGTAACCATGACAATAGTGGGGAATAATGTAGCTATCAGTATATAAAAGCTCATTAGCATTAATAAGGAGCTCACCAATCAACTTGGACCTATTAACTATGGGCTGATAACTACCTTCCCTGCCTTCCAGTTTGCAACACAGGCACTCTCCTGACTCCTCCCTGAGGCTGGCTCTTTCCTCCTCTGAAGCTATGTCCCTCACAGTTTGACAGCTGGGATTTACAAGTGGAATCCTACCTGAGAAAGCCCTGCTCTCAAGCAGGCTCAACTGGATCTTGCCCTGGGATTTCTGGCTCTGCCTCTGCTTTTGAGAACCCCTGATACCATGTCCAAAGCACAAGTGAACATTTTTCCCTCTGTGTATATGGCAAAGGACAGAGAAAATTAGGTATAATTTAGACTTGGACACACTCATTAGCAGGAATCTTTTAGAGAGAATTTAGTGTTTGGGGTTCATTTGATTTTTCCGCTGCCACTCCACCATAAGCAATTTGATGATTTAGGCTAATTTCTATAGATTTATATGCTATAGAAAACAGCTTGTCAAGGTATTTCTATTAAATCTTGACCCTCCACTTCCCCCCAAAACACAAAACAAATAAAAATGAAAACTGGGGAACAGAATTGGCAAAAGGTAAAGAGACCAATCGGCTTTAGATCAATTTTAAATCATTGGCTGAATTCATATTGTCTAAATTTCACCAAAAGAGAAAATTAAACAGTTTCCCAGAGGAGCTACATGAAAGGAGGGGGAAAATGATGGAATGACACTCAATAAACTGTCTCGAAACTTTTAAGCTTCAAAAATATATCATAACCCTAAAAATAGACAAATAGAATAATAGAGCAGGATAGATCCACATATATACAATCAATTGATTTCTGACAAAGATGAAAAGGCAATTCAGTGCAGAAAGAATAGTGTTTTCAGCAAGTGATACTGGGGCAATTAAATATCCATATTTTAAAAAATGAACATTGATTCATACTTTTCACCATATAAAAAAATGTACTCAAAATGGATCATAGATGCAAATGTAAAACTTAAATTTATAAAACTTCTCAAAGGAAACATAGAAGAAAATTTTGTCATCTTGAGTTAGGCAAAGATCCATAAAAGATAAAATTTATAAATTGAACTTCACCAAAATTAAGAACTTCTCTTTAAAAGATGCAATAAAGAAAATGAAAACACAGATACCAAAAGGGAGAAAATATTTGCAAATCACATTTCTGATAAAGGATTCGTATTCAAAGTATATAAATAATGCTCAAAATTCAATAATAAAAAAACATAGAATTTCGTTTAAAAAGGGGAGCAAAATATTTGAATAAGCATTTTACTAAAGAGGCTATAAGGATGGGAAAGAAGCGCATGACAGTCACTAGGGAAATTAAAAATAAAATCACAATGAGATACTACTATATCACTCTTAAAATTGCTGAAATTAAAAGGACCAACCACACCTGGTGTTGGTAAGGATGCGGAGCAACTGGAAGCCTCATACACTGATGGAGAGAACGTAAAGTGGCACAGTCACTTTGGAAAACAATTTAGCAATTACTTAAAAAGTTAAACATATGCTTATCATATGACCTAGCCATTCCACTCTTGGGTTTTTCCCCAAAAGAAATGAAAACATATGTCCATATAGAGACTCCTATTTGAATGCTCATAGCAAATTTATTTGTAACAGCCTCAAACTGAAAACAATCTAAATGCACATTGACAGGTGAAGGAATAAATAAGCAGTGGTATATCTATACAATGAACTACTTCTCAGCAAGGAAAATGAATGAATTATTGATACATGCATCAAAATGGATGCTGCTCAGGTAGAAATGATGTCTTACTCAGTCAAAACCTTTACCTTCAAAATAAGCCTCAAAATAATTATGCTGAGTGAAAGAAGTCGGATCAAACTGACAACAAAAACAATACCTATTGTGTGATTCCATTTATATATAATTCTAAAAAATAGCAAACTAACCTCTAGGGACAGAAGGCAGATCAGCAGCTGTTTTGGGATGGGGAAGGGGCGGTGGGGGTAGAGGGTAGAAAAGAAAAGGGAGGGGTAACAAAATAGCTAAGGAAACATTTGGGGGTGATGGATAAGTTTAGTATTTTGATTGAGGTGAAAGCTTTATGGGTGTCAAATATATGTCAACACTTATCCAATTTCATATTTTAAAAAATGAAGAAGAAATAAAAATAAATATAACATTTACTCATTTATTGATATGATTCCCTTTGATGATTGGAGAGTACAGCTTTTGAAGATGTGGGTCAAAGAGAAATAAAGTATGAGGGAAGCCTGAGTGAAGAATATACAGCAAAGGGGTCATACAATATTGGCAGCTTAGGTGTCTGGTGTTCCTTATTTCAGCTTAATTTGGGAATCATTTTCTAGAGAACAGTTTCTGAAAGCAGCAATTTTTAAAATTGTTTGTTTTCCTTAATTTATCCTCAACACTTCAGACATTACCTTTCACTGAGCATTTACTCTATGCATAGCATTTTACCAGGCATTTTACATGCATTTTCTCATTTATTTCTCCCAATAAGTGTCATTATACCCATTTTATAGATGTGAAAGACTAAGGCTTAAAGAGATTAAATAATATGCACAAAATCATACAACTAGTAAGTTCCAGGCAGAACCAAGACTCACAAACAGGTCTGACTGCAAAAACCCCATGCCCTAAAATGTGAAGTTCTTGCTGTTTATTCAGAAAATAGGAGTAATATATATTGCATGTGAAAATAACAGCAAATTCTTTTTACTTCGTGAATCTCTATGCCCTAAAAAGGTTGCCCTGTTCAAGTGCATGATCTCTCCTTCATGCATTTCAACAAAAGGCATCCTGTTCCAAAATCCTCAGTAAGGTTTATTCTTTGGGGCATCGGTACACTCGGAAAAGCTTGCTTCTCCCTAATAATAAAATGTAAAGACCTATGAAATCATGGATGAAAATAAGTGGAGATAAGTAAATATGGATAAGATGGAGCCATGGGACATAGAGCCACTAACACATGCCACGTCTGGCTGTTCAATCTGCTCATTGTACAAGGGCAAGGGACTAAAGGACCAAGTGGATTTTGTATCCTGACTCCATTTACCATCCCGGGGGTTGTGCCCTCTCTCAGGGCTTCACCGACAGAGGAAAGGACACTTTAAAAAAATATATGCATAAAGTTACAACGCAAGCTGGGGTGGCCTTGATGAACAGATTTCCTTTGTTTGTCTTTTGTTCTTTTACTGTCTTCCAAACTCATGGCATTACATTGCCACTCTGGGTTCTGCATTATTCATGTTAAATAATCTGCTAAATAATGTGTCCTAGAAGGCACGATCTGAACCAAGGTAGCGCACATAAAAAAGAAAAAAATAATGGCATAAATGATAAATGAAATAAAGATTTTTTAAGAAATTTTATGGTATTTAATTAATCTACCAGTTTTGCTAAGTTGCTTTCAAGTGAAATGGCTCTTTACCAGAGCCTTTTGAAAAGGTTAGAAGTGAATTCCCTGAGCTACAATCATTAGCATATAGATGTCTTTAAGTGTTAATTTCTGTTTTCACTGAATGAATGTAATTTAAAATGAGGCCCTTTCAAATCAGTTAACTTCGGCCATTTGAGAAAGATAAGAAAAATGGACTCAAGCATGAACCCCCAGCAGAACCTGCTTCTTCGGGATAAGTACTGCACGGCACAGCCACGCGCTACTTCGGGAAATTACAGATCTGTTCAGAAAGAGAAAGAGGGTTTGAGGTGAGCAGGTTAAAAGGACCCCAAACATTTGCTTTCGATTTAGCTAATCATGAAAAGGAAATTGAAAATGAATGAAGAAATCAATTTTGAAAAGTATGGCAGTTCTGTCCCTGCAGAAAAAGCCAAGAATATTGTTGATGAAATCCAGCAGCACCAACTTTCTATCTGCGCACATTGCTTGGCACATAGAGGTTGCTCCCTACCTCTGCAATACCTTTGTTGAGTTGTGTCTAATAGTGATCTCAAGGATCGTTAAGATTTTATTCCTACTCCCTTTATAACTTGTCTTAATCTGTTTGTGCTGCTTTAACAAAATACCTGAGACTGGGTAATTTATATAGAACAAAAATTTACTTCTCATAGTTCTGGAGGCTGGGAAGTCCAAGACCAAGGCGCCAGCAGATTCAGTGTCCCGCGAAGGTCCTTTCCCTGTAGACAGTGCCGTCAAGGTGTCCTCACATGGTGAAAGGGCGGGAAAGGGCAAAAGGAAAGGAATGCTGCGTCCTCCCATGGCGGAAGAGTGGAGGAGCACAAAAGGGCCTAGGCAGGTCCCCGCAGCCCTTTTACAAAGGACTAATCCAGTCACGAACCCTCACAGCTTCATCACTTCCAAAAAGACCCCACTTCATAATGCCACCATCAGCGGGGCTAAAGTTTCAGCACATGAATTTGGGGGACACATTCAGACCATAGCACAACCCCTTCTCTTTACCTTTAAAGCAACCCCCTTTAAAAATACAAATTAGATCTTGTCAATCCCATGTTTATAATACTTAAACAATTTCTGCCTGCTCTAAACTAGATAGAGTATAAAATCACTGCCTTCAAAATGCTAGTTTAAAAACTCAAGTAGTATCTATGTTCCCCCGCAGCGGGTATAACACACAGTAGCGCAATAGCCCTTACTGCACAGTGCTGACCTGTCTACCCCACTCATACTGGGCTTACCTGCAATGCCCTAAATTGCAAAATGTATCAGAAGATTGCATCTTGTTCAACTTTGTATCCCCCCAGAGTCCTTTGCACTAACAAATACACATTAAATATTTAATTGTTCCCCCCCCATGAGAATTCAGACACACTGTCACTTGAAGTCCTTCTCTAAATTGGCTTCTCACTCACTATTCTGCCATAGGAAAGAGAAACAGACAGAGCCATTAATTGGTGGACCCTCATAAACATAACAAACCATTCTATTGTCTTGGGATTCTAATCCATGTGACTGATTTATTTCCTAGTTTTCTTAGAGAGTAGAGTAGTACTATCAATTCATTTATTCACTCATTCTTCATTCAACCAATGCTATTGAACACCTGCCTACACCCTGTGTTCTAGGCAGTAAGCCAAGTGTTGGCTATACTGTGATAAACGAGACAGATTAGGGTCCCTCTGAGAGCTTACAGCCTACTAGAGAAGAAAGACCATAACAAACTAACAAAAATCCACAATTTAAATTGCAAAGTGTTTTATAACAACCCAAGTAGAGCTAATGATAAAGAATAGGATGTGCAGGGGTGATGTGGCCAGGAAATGAGATGAGATGACATTTAAAAAGGAGATCTTGAGGATGAGAAAGAACAATTTATGCATAAATCTGGGGGAAGTGCTCTATGTAGAGGGAATAGCATGTGTGGCAACCCTGAGCTGGGAAGACTCTGGGTGCACTGAGAAACTTTAAGAGGCCTCTGGTTCTGGGAGCTTGCTTAGAACAGAGGGGAACAGATGGCAATGCAAAGGGAAACCGAGCCTGGTCATAGAGAACCTTCTGGGTTGTAGTAATGGCTTTCTATTGTATTCACAGTGCAATGGAAATCCATTGAAGGGATTTAAACGAAGGCATTGACAGGCTGTATTCTCACTTTTTAAAATTACTCTGGCCTGATATGCGGAGAATAGATTGGTGACGGGGCTTTACAAGTGTCTCTCTGCCACATGCTAACATTTTGTTGTGCCTGACAAAACTTTCTTTAACTGATGAGACTTCCTCTCGCATGCTCAGAAAACTCCGCTGGGTGCCTCAATTACCTGCGTATCTGATCACACTGCCAAGCTCATCATACTCACTTATGGGGTATCTGATCACACCGCCAAGCTCATCAGACCTTCTGAGTGCCGAGGGGCATTGATGCTAGGGATACCGGGTGATACCCTGGTGTTTTGACAGTGGATCTACAATGGGTTTCCTAGTAAAGGGCTTCATTCTTTTGAGAGGAGGTCATTCCTTTTTTGCTTGGTTGCTTCATGTTTATTTGTTTGTCGACATGGGATTGAATTTTATAACCGTTAGATCATATTTTTAAAGGCAGAAACTTCAGACACTATGACTGCTCCCTCCCACTGTAGCCCTCGGCCAGCTCTCCCAATCACTATCAACAAAGGTGACTCGGGGATCACACTTCTGCACACAGAGACACACACACATACACACAGGGCAATGGATGAAGGAAACCAGGAGTTTTGTTGTTTTGCTTTCCTTTTTTCAAGGGCAAAACTAGAATAAAACCTTGAAGGTCATGCGGCAACTCGATGGCTGAGATCATCATTCTACAATAGCTCCTTCCATCTGCTCGAGAAGCTATTTAAAGGACTCAATTCTCTCAATGTCCATCCTTTCTTCAGTTCAGAAAATTCCAGTGCATAAAAAACATATTCATTCCCTGTGCCCTAAATAATATACTAGGTAGCCTGAATTGATGTGTCAACTAAGATGACAAATGTATTACTAAGGAGGACCCTAAGCTTCAAGATAACATAGCTAAAGGAGGAAAGGAATACTTCCCTGTACTGGAGGTTAAGTTTCAGAGCTTATAAACAAATGTGTCACTAGTTGGCAAATTCAAAATACAATCTGGTAAATCTGTACCCCTCATAGCCCAATGTATGCAACAAATACGCATCTACCACTACAACAGTACTGAACTTAGAGGATAAAGATAGTAATTATTATAAGAGCTGATTTACATTGAGCAATTGCATTTTATGCACATAAATCTTTTAATATGACATTACAATGAAGTAACAATTACAATCCCCATTTCACAAATGAGAAAAACTGAGCTCAAATAGGTTAAGCAATTTGCTGAGGTCTCATTTTGAATAAGTGACAGACCTAGGATTCAAATCTAGGTCTGTTCAATCCCAGGCCCAAACTCTTAATCCTATGTAATGCTGGTTATTGTCTTCAAGATGTTTACAGTAGGAGAAATAATAATGAAACCTATTAATATTCACCATGAATACAGGAAGGTGTTATGTATAGCGGTCTCAGAGAAGAGTGAGTGCTCAGAAAAGAGACTCCCTGGGTAGGAGAAGAGATGCAAGAGCAAGTCAAGTTTGAGCTGAATCCCGTGCTGCCAGTATAATGGAGATGTTAAAATATCCTTCCTGGAGATATACTGTCTCTGGGTTTTAACCTAATAATCTGGCTTTGTCTTCTTGAACAAATTATTTAATATTTCAGTGTTTCAATTTCCTCATCAATCAAATGTGGATGATAATAATATGTACTTCATCAGATCATTAGGAAGATTGAATGAGTTAAGTCATGTCATGTACTTAAAACAGGGCTTAACATATAATAAGCATGCAATAAATGTCACGTATTCTTACTTTTAGCAAAGAAAATGTAGGAGGTTATCAGGGTAGATCAGGTAGTGGGGGAAAATGGCATTCTAAGCTGAAGGAACATTTACAAAAGCCCATAAGCGAGAGAGTGTGACCAAATCAAGGAATTTTGAGACATTTTGTAGGTTGGAGTTTTAGGGTTTCCATGTGCTGAGGAAGGAGGTATCAGTACATCACAGGAGAGAGAGGTAGCACATTGAAATTAAAATAATCTTGTATGCGATCTTTGAATTAGATAAGAATTTGTACTTGGTGTTTTCATCAATAAAATGGAAGAATTTGATGAGAGAGAATATAACCCCTTGTATTATAGCTCTAATAATTACCAAACTCTACAATTCCTATCTTCTCTATTATAAAGTTCTTGTGGAATTTATTCTCTGGTATTCGTAACCTAACTGGCAACTTGACATTCTTATTACAGAATCCTTAGTTGAGGTAAATAGCTGACTTATTAATACATTAATGTTATCAAGTTTTTAGTAGCGATTGTATCTCTGAAAATGGAGAATCTCAAAACTTTGGTGAGTTCTGTATTTTGGCCAAAGAGCTGGTAATTAAATTTTTTCTCACTGAAATATTGTCAATTTTGTCATGGCATCTTTTCTCTTTTAAACAAGTCTATGAAAAAAAATATGTGTTCTTTGGAAATAATAATAAAGAGAAACACTAGGGAACATAAAATACTAACATCAGTTAATGCCAAATAGTAATGTTTATCTAACAAATATGTGCAATGTGCTTGACATTTCCCCTGGTATAAATGTGTTTTATTTAGTTGGTTTTTTTTTTTCCCTTATGGCAGCACAAGTGCATTTAAATAGTAAATTTGCTTTATACCAAAAATGTTCACAGTCATCATAAAGTCATATGCATCTTGTTTTAATACCTTGTTGACACATTTATTAGAGATGGAACCAGTACCCCTTATCCACTCAAAGGCCTGCTATTAGGCAAATCATTTGTTTCCAAGCAGTCTGATCACTGCAAAAATAGGCATTACCACTGTGCTGTAGATACTGCATTATGTTATTTATAAAGTTCTGCAGTGGAACACAGTAATGCCATTTATCAGAATCTGATCAGCAATGAAGTTGGCAGAGGGAAGTGGGGTATACAAGAATGCATTGGCACAGACCATTTAAACTGGCAGATTCTAGAGCTTGAACTTGGTGATAGTTTTTGAAACTAATTTATTTGTTATTTGCGGGAAAAGGTTACCACTTTGAAACACATTTGAAAAGTTTCCAATTTCAGGACATTGAAGAGTCAAAAATGCAACTAGCATTCATGTGTGATTTCCTCCCAGCACACGCCTTCCCCCATCCACATACCTGATAAGATGTCATTTCATTCTGTGCTATGGTTACATTTTTTTCCTCATTCTCTATTTCTGTTTTTAAAATTGAATCCTCTCCAAACTCTTTTCCATTTTTAAACACCACCTGCTCTTCTTTCTAAAGTACCTCCAACACAGGTTCACATTTCTTGAGAGTCCCATTAGATTTGGAAGTGATGCATACACGTTATTTGTTGCTTAGCAGTAAAGGCTGGAGTATGTATATGTTCTTTATTCAAATATATTAGTATTATGTAGACAAGTCAAAATGCCATAGGCATCTCTAAATTCAATGCAATTTCAGTCCAAAACACAATAGGATTTTTCATACACCTTGACAAACTGATTCTTAACTCCATATAGGATAACAAACCTCTAACAGTAGCCAAACACATTTTTAAAAAGAACGAGGAACAAAGAGATCTTGCTCCACTAGAAATGAAGATTTTTATATAAAGCCATGGTAATTAATACAATGTGGTTATAGAATAGAAAAAGACAAACGGGATCAATGGAACTGAATAAGAATCCCAGAAACAGAACTATATATATATATATATATATATACACACACACATATATATATATATACACACACATATATATAGTAAACTTGTTAAATTAAAAAAGAGGCATTAAAAACATGTTACCAACAAACAATTAAAAGTGGTACTGGGACATTAGTTTCCCATAATAAGCAATAATAATAAAAATAAAATTGAACTCGAACAATATATACGCATATAAATTCCAAGAAGATTAAAACTTAAATATAAGAAACAAAAATAGAAAATGTCTGTGGTCTTAGAATGTCAAACAATTAGGAGTTATAAAAGAATGGATGCGTTAATTTGGCCAGATCAAATTTAAGACTTCTCTGTACTAACTGAACGATAAAGTTTAAAAGACAAGCCACCTACTGGGAGAAAACATTTGAAACATATATCACAAGGAATTAGAGTAAAAAAAAAAATTAAACTCCTACATGTGATACAAAACAACCAAATAGTAAAATGAACAAAGGATTAGAAAAAAAAACAGAAGAAGAAACTTGAATTTCCAGTTAACACAATCCCATAAAAGGAAATTCATATACATTAGTGTTATTAAAATACTATTTTATTCCAATCCAACTGGCCAAAAAAAAAAAAAATTAAGTGTGTAACATTTAAGTGTTGATGAGGATTTAGGTAATTCTCATACACTGCTGATAGGGGTATAAAGTGTTAGGATTAATCACAAAAGCATTTTGGCAGTACCTCATAATATAGAAAATGCATAAAATCTACAATCAATGAATTCAACACCTAGGTAGACAGTCTAACAACCACAAAAAAAAAAAACAACATAAATAAAACTCTCATAAGATACAACCTAGAATATTTTTGCAGAATAATTTGTAATAGCAAAAACTTAATAAAAACCCAAATAAATAATATAAAGGAAATGGATAAACTTTGATATAATCTCCAAAAGCAGCAAAAATGAAATACAAACACACATAGCTAGATAGAATGATGGAACAATAGGTAGATAACATGAATAGATCTCAAAAATACATTTAGCTTGTTTTCTTTTAAAAAGCAAGTCATAGAACATTTATAGGGTGATAGCATTGCATGATTTTTTCAAACACACAGAAAAAAATATATATCATTTATAGATAGTTACATGCATAGTAGCAGTATAAAAAATACATATAAAATTTTTGAATGTGGTTACCTTTGAGGTGGAAAAGAGAAAGAAGGCCACAATGATACATTTCATTAAAAAACAACATGAAATAAATATGACAAAATGCCATCTTACTAATTTTCAAAAGTGTATAAAATGTCTGCCATGGAAAATGAGGCTGAGGGGAGGAAGTAAGTAATATTTCTGCTTCTTACACACTGAAGGAGTTAATGTCATATCTCATTTCTCACTTGTTTTATCTTACCGAACTAGAGCTATGGTTATTTTTCACATTAATACTTCAATAAATTTTACTTTAAAAAACTCAAAATATCTGCCCTTTAAGAAACAACTGACTTCTGAGCTTACACAGACAAAATCTAATGGGCAAGGTTTAGGTGTTCAGGAAGTGCTAGCATTTTATTAGAAACACAGACAGAAATAAGGAAGGGCTCTCATTCTGAACTACCTTTCCCTACTAGTCAGCCATAGAGCTGTGATATTCCACCAGCAATTATTTCCTTGGGTAACCGCATTGTTACTTCTAATCACCCTTATATCTGTCTTCTCATTGCCTTCTTTCCTACCACCAAGGGGTAGCTGTATCTATTAATATTTTCATATACATGAGATTTTTAAAACACCTTTCTAATCTAATGGGACAGCCAGCTAAGATGAAGACAGTTTTGACAGGAAGAGTAGGAGTGGGAAATATCCTATGTCAGGGCATTTATTAATTAGGTTGGACTAGGTTTTGCTTTGTAGAGAAGAACCCTAAAACAATACCAAACATCCAATTAGTTTAACATAAAACTGTTTCTTTCTCACTCATGTAATATGTACAAAGCAGACTTGTGGGGCGCTCTTTTTCATCCAGGAACCCAGGTGACAGAGGCTTCGCCATCTTGTAGCTGTACTATCTGGAAGATGTAACCTTCTCAGTACCTTTGTCAGATCAAGAGCAAGTAGAAAAAGGCACACAGACTTTTTCACCATCACTTTCTCTTTTGGCCAGAAGTTCCAGGGCTCACTCGCCCCAGGGATCCGTCCTCCATGTGCCTGGCAGGGGAGAAAATTGAATGTTGGTGACCACTAGTAATGTCTACCAAGGTGTAGACCTGGGGTGCAGCACGGTGGCCAGAGAGGACACACGGAGAGGATAGCAAGTATAAGGCTGAAAAGAAGATTGACAGGTACAGGAGCAGACACCAAAGCTCTGCCTAGAATAACCCCTTAATAGATTCAAATATTTGGTCGATGTACAGAAATTGGGGGAAAAAATAAGTTCAGTTCAATGCTTTTAGTGTAGAACGTCAGGGTAATATGTACTTGATGTCCTGAATCAGAAATACAGAACATGCATTTTGAGGACTTTTTTCCCCCATGCAATTCAAATCAGATATCTTTTATTCTGCTGATGACTATAATTGACCAAGAGGTGCTAGGTGTTCTGTACTTGAATATGTTTATGACAAAACACAAAAATCAAAAAAGAGAAATTCATTCTCATTCTTTCACTTCTTTTTATTGGATCCAGTAAAAGAAAATAAAACTTGTTGAAGTCCCAGAAACACTTTGTACAGACTTCAAAAAAAAATCTTTTAAGAGGATTATATTGTTTATCTTCAATGATGCCAGAGTTTGTGCAATTACATCTAAAATTAATCTCATTAGGATGAGTCTCTTACCAAATTCATTTGTTATGACTATCGCTTCCATAATATATTTGATTCTCTTCTGGCTTAGCTAACCTGTAATCATCTATGCTGGCAGTTCTCTATGTGAAGTCGCATTTAGGTATCCTTAAATCCAATGCAATTTAATGCCAAAATGTATCCATGTTCTGTAACAAGACATGGTAAACAAATCTAGCAGAGCTTGTCTGCTTCCTTTATCTTTTGTAAAAAACTATTAGTAGTTGCAAAATAACATAATCTGTCCTGAAGCATAATATTTAATTATTGACTCATAATTTTATTAAGTTCAATGTAGCAACTATAATGAGTTTGTGTTCAATTCTGCATTCAGAGTCAAGCTCTAGGGATTAAGTTACCTTCTTATATTCCTATTTGTACCTAAAATCCAAAAGCACTGTATCAATTTGATATGATGTAAAACCTCACAAAAAGTGTTGTGGTCAGCTAGATCTATAGTTTTAATTTTGATAGCAGACATAATTTGGTAAACTTCAGTAGGAATTTTTTTTTCCTTACAGTTCACTTACACCTACTGCATTCATTTTCAGGCATGTCTCTGACAGAAAACTCAGAAATTTTCCCCCTCTCCCCTTTTCTCCTTTTTAGTAAAGAAAGAAGACAAAGTCAGGGAGGAATCTTCTCCCTAGAACACGAGCAACAGGTCCCTTTAGCGGATCTTCATTATTTTATGTGGTAAATGTTCACAGCTCTCAAATTTATTGGTACAGCTGTCAACATGTATATTGAGTTTGATAATGTTCCAGCTTAATGAGGCCTCTTGGAATTATTTATTATTAAATTTCATTACTTTCTGCAAATATTCATGATGATTAAGCCCACTCTTTCAGGCTCTACCACACTTAGACCAATCACAGTGTGATGAGATGGTGAAATTTAAGCTAACTTGCTTTCCACAGGACCTGTCTTATCAAATCTTTCAATATAATTTAATGAAATGTCTGTCGATGTAACAATGGTAAGTGGAAAAACTCATTTATAAAATCAACTAACTGTACCTGAAGTACATTTGCACAGTTTGACATGACAAGAATCACTTACATATTTTGGACCGCCTTTGTGTGGAAAGCATTGCCACGTGTGGTATTTGTGCAATATTCTGCCCGTTGTACTCTGCAGTGAACACGGCACATCATTCCTGGAAAACATTACTCCCAAGATTCAGATATCTATTAAAATACCTTGAAAAATATCAAGTGGTATAGAAATATCACACATTATTATTTTTGTGGATAATGATAGTAAGAATAGATGTTGTCCAAACTCTTCAGGATTTTGCAAGGTCATAAGAGCATGCAATATAAATATATTATCAATATTGCCATATGAAGAAATCTATAGAGTAATTTCATGCATAGAATGGAGAAGGCCTGAGAATGGAATATGTATACAAAAATGTACATGCATATATATGTATATGCACACACAAGTGCATATAATTTCAACATGTAATAAGAAAGTGCTAAAATTTTCTGAACTCAGAAAGAAAGAAAAGCGTGGAAATAAGATAAAGGGTGTAGGTCCACCAAATCAAAATCTTCAGGGGCAAGTTACGGAATAAGAACATCTTACTTTGAAAATAAAGGCAGCCAAAAGCAGGTTAATTTGCTCATTCTGGGTGCTCCCATTCTATCTATGAGTTCTAGCACTGCACTAATCATATTTTTATACTTATCTGTTAATGGGTTTGTACCTCCCACTTTTTATGAGTTCTTTGAAGACAAGTACCTTGTCTTTTTTATGTTTCATTTCCTTAGCACCTAGAACGCTTCCTAAAACATAACAGGAGATAAACATATGTTAGATAGATGAATTGGAGGCAGATTCATCTGTTCATCTATGGCCAAAAAACAACTTTGGAAATTTCCTTATATACAAACTGGTTTAACATTACTTTCATATTCCTCAAAACACACACACACACACACACACACACACACACACACACAAAGAAAATGTATAGTGGTAAAGATGAAGAGAAAAAATAGCATTCTTTTTGCTATGGTTTTGTGGGAAGTGTCTCTATTATTCAAATCAGCATATATTTGAATGTCTGTCTTTCTAGGTATCACGGAGAGGGTAGAAAGAAACGTATGAAATACAGTCCCTGCACAAGAGGACCTTATAGTCTGTTTCAAACACATGCTAATTTGACAAAACCCACTTCAACATATCCTCAGAAATGTAAAATTTGGGGAGAACTGTTTGCCATGTAAATCTAATTTTTTTCCCTTGGAAGATTTCATGGAAAAGATATATTTTAAGTTATGCTTTGATGAACAGCAAGATTATGAATAAGCGAAGGAGGCCTAGGGTTAGAAAAAAGTCTACTTTTAGGGGAGTAGATATGAAAAGGGGGCATAAGAGCCTTCACAAACGAAGGTTGTCATCAGCAGCAGGAGAAGCCAGACAGGTTTTGGAGACAACAGGCTCCAAACAGGCTGTTGTTTAAAACAGGCTCATGTTTAAAACAAGTTAGAAGGTAAGGCACTGAAAGATTCTGATAAGGATGGAAATGATAATCAATGAATGGATTTGAAAGGTGCTTATACAGTAGTGGTCATTTATACTTTTGACCAAAATTTATTGAATGATTATTATGTTCACAAAGAAACAGAGGAAAGGAAAGGATCCTAAAAATAATATTTAGTTCCAGGTACCAGGCATTGTGTTTTTTATATATTATGTAAATCTTTATGACAATTCATTTTGTAAAAGGAAACTGAAGTCCAGAGAATTTATTTGTCCCCACGTCACAGAGTTGGTACGCGGGCTTGAACTCCCAGTCTTTCTCTACATAAGATATGGGTCTTTTTGATTCTTCCTCCCCCAAATCATAATGTTTCCCATGGGTCCCTTTCGAATGAAACATCCAGTGACAGGGGTCCCTTACGCAAAGACTTTATAGTCTATATTTTTAAAATGATAGATAAGTATATAGATATCAATAGATATCACCATTAAACAATCGAAAAACAGTACATGTAAGCAACTGCAAAATGAAGTAGCTTTATCAAAATCTTGGAAACGAATAAACCTTAAAATATGAAGGAATAGAAAACGAGTTATGCCACCAACATATTTATTCCACAAATCCAGAATCATAGTTTCTTAATCATTTAACCCATTTTAAATTATTTCACAATCGCCATTCTATTCATCCACAATGTTTGCCCACAGATATAATTGTGTCAGGCTGAATTTGGAATGATGCTAAAGCACATAGTTAATGACAAACCAGCAAAAACTGTAGGTAAGAAAGCAGTCTCCAGAAAAATTTCTCCAACAGAAGTAGGACTGAGAATCAGCCTACAACATGTGGTATCTAGGGCCTAGTATGAGAAGAATTGGTCAGTCTTAGAGTCAAGCCCAGACTCTTGAAATGGCTTTGAGACTATTATTTATATTCACCACGGTTTTTCCATCTCCAGATTAAGATTGAAATTATCTCCTTCAGTTTCCTGTCTTCTATGACAATGCTTCGAAACTTAACCCATAAACATTAAGGTACTACATGACTCTGACTCCATTGTCTCCAAAGTGTAAGTAACTAGATTCAGTCTTCAAAGAGCACCGGAAGAGGCTTGACAGATACTTCCTGTCCAGGAGCGTACTTTGACCTCAATGACATTGACCCTGAGGTAAGTATTGCCAGACCTTGGTCAATGTGCTGCCCGTGGAGTACATTCAGTGCAATGCCTGGGCATTAGAAACCATGGCAGCACATTATCTACTGAAAAGAGCCCTTTTAAAAGATATCTTGGATGTTCGAGTGAGACATCCCATGATTTGAAAGCAAAATTCAGCCCTTTACTTCTCTGTTTTCTGTGACACCAAAATAGCACAACTTCCCTTAAGGATTTTTTTTTCAACAATTAAATGAGGTAAACTGTGCAAAGAGCCTATGGTAGTGTCTGACATTTAGTAGAGCCCCAGAATAATAGTTACTTGTGGTATTGTTTGATTTGCCCTACAGCAGAGCGAAGAAAACAGAAGTATAAAGACTTTGAATGTCTTTTCTGCTATCAGACAATGTAAAGAGCTGGACTCCAGACTCATGTTCCTAGCAGAGAAGAATCCATGATCTTGAGAAAAATGCATTTTAAAACTTTGAATTTGGGGATCAGAGTTGTTTAGGGCAATTTCATAATTTTATAATTAACTAAAAATAGCTTTATTGTAAGCCAAGGGTTCTCAACAGAAGTCCCAATTTGATCTGAAAAATCTATGCTTCATTGTTTATACTTCACAAGAAACCTTCAAATTGCAAAATTCACTGAAGTAATTAAAATTTTTAATTGGAGCAAAATGTATATAATTCACAAAATGTATTTAATTAGCCCTTGGATCACTCACTGGTCCAACGCGTAATTTCCAAAACAATTGTAGAATTCTATAACATGGAATTTGCTAAAAAGGAACCATATTTTTAAAACAAAGCAGCTGTAACTATCTCATAGGGTAAATGTTTCCTAATCGAATGATAATCTTACTTCTTGGCATTTAACCTGATTCCCTTTAATGTCTCACTTCTTCTGTAAATGTTTTCAAGCTTGTTTTTTATTAATTATACAAATCATTAGTATTAAAAGGCAATATAATAGTTTCAAGAAGTAGCTTCACAGGCTATCTGCATATTTAATCAACTGCCTCTAAATTTTTAATCATTTGAGTCCAGGTTCTTGTCTTGAAGCTTAACTTGATAACAAACCTACCAACTGGTAGAACTAATTGGTACAGAGTCAGTCAATAATTTATAAGGAAAGGAAAAAAATATTGGATGTTACGAAGGTATAAGACTACCAACCAGTTATTCCTGAGATGTAACAGCAAAAACAATGCTTGGTTTTACAAATCCATGGCGCACTGGTGACATCCACTGGCCGACCCTTAGCATTGTTCTGACTCTAGATTTTTAGTGCAAGACTTGTAAAAAAGAATCAGTAGATTTTATATATTTGTGCCTTTCCTTAATTTTAAATTTAGTTGGATTGATCTATATATTCATTACATTTAGTGCATAATGTGTCCAACATTTAAAACCCTGAAATTAACTAATATGTAAGAATCATTCTGTGTATTCAGTGTTAGAGTGAGTCCAATAAGGCTCCTCGCCATTGTGAGTTTTAGAGAAGACCAAGTGAAATATAGTGAGAAAAGAAAGCATCTTCACTGACTATATGATCATCAAAAGTTAATATTTTCATTTTATACTAATTGGAATATGGTGAATTGCCCTGCTACTACAATTTTGAAAAAAGTGAAGCATTTGGAAAAGACTAGTACAAGATAGGAATAGTCAGGTGCACTAAGACAGTGGTTCTCAAAGTTTAGTATGCATCCTAATCACCTGGAATGCTCACTACAAATGCAGATTTCTGAGCCCCCTTGCAGAGAACTACACCAGAATGTTTGAGAGCACTTTTTGGTCCATTTGGCTCACAAACCACACTTTGAGGAACTCTGCACTAAGATGGAATCTTTTATCTTATCCAATCTTGGAATTTCGTACCAAATACAGAACACATACTGTTTTGAACTTCTCATTGGAGGCAACATGGGGAAGAGGTTCAACTTTACCAGTGGGATAAATTTTTCAGAAATAATGTCTTTTATATTATGCTACTTCCCAAAATAACAACATCAAATCAATCAAATCTTATTTATAAAAAGAAAAAACATTTCCCCAAATCTTCCAAGCAGTGCATATAAGGCAGGAATAATTTATGATTGTTAATAAATAAAAGTCAGATGGCCAGAAAAAAATGATATTAACTGGATGAAGAATAACTAATGGTAAATATTCAAAGACAATGCATAATTTATTGTCACTACACATATTGATGTATTAGCAGTGTTGTATTATTTGCACGTGGTAAAACTGCAGGTGATTTTTTTTTTTTTGCTGTTACATAATGTTTATGCAATGAAGATGTGCTATTTATGTAATTTTTAAAGTATGAATAAACATATCCTACAAGTTCTGGGGAAAGTGTGCTTATGCAGAGAGCACTCAGTGGTGCATTCAGCAGTCTTGCTAATATTTAACCAATTGTCATCATTGTCATTATCATTATTATCATCGTCCTATCTAAATCCTAACTAAGCTTTCAATTAACCAGAAGCTTCATGGATGATTTGAGTTACTGCACAAAGAATTTGGGTATTTACTTGGAAGCTACAATTTAATAATTTCAAGTTAATAATTGTGACATGGAGTGAAGGACAATTTTGAAAAGCACCAAGAAGGCAAGAGACACAAGGGCAAGAACACACAAAGGATAAGCTATTTTCTGAGAAACCAAGGAAACGGTGTTACAGGGATGGGGTTATAAAATGGTAAGAGCAGGAAAGACAGCATCTAGAACTTGGGGAGGGGGAAACTATTATTTTCCATTTCCTAGAGGGACTGAAAATTAACCAGGTAGATTACAATTACAGGTAAGTTACTTCCTTTTGCTATAGTGAAATGTTACAATATTTCAATGTCTGGCAACAAGAAAGTAATATCCCTTCAGAAAATATGCTCAAACAACCTTCAGACTCCCAAGGACCGGTGCTGGATTCATATACGTCTAGAATAATGCCATTGGAAGAAGACTGGGGAGTTTGATGCTGAAGCCACTTTGTGATCTTTATCAGTCCTTCAGGATGAAAAGCTGGGAGCTAGCCTAGTCTCAGAAGATAAAAACAGGTCTCTTTTATTGAAAATTCTCTAGTCCCTTTGAGTTACAAAGATCACAGCCTAGGGAGAAAGTCTAAATTTAGACTTCTCTTCTTTCCTTAAGGAATAGGCAGACATCGGCCAAGATGCGTGTTCATTGTCCATTGAGAATTAATGGGAAATAATGAATCCACATATTTCGACAGAAGTAACATGCTCATATTGGATAGACAAGACACCCAATAATTCAAATATGTATTTCACTAGAAAAGAATACCAGCTCACATTAAGAAATGACAAACAAATGAAGTCAAATGTAGGAAAGTAGTGAGTATAAAATGACTTAAATAATTCTTCCATCTTTTTAAAATTTCAGATGTCTCTTTTTTAAATTTTAGATGTCTCTTTTTTCCCTAAAATAGATTTATTTTTTTCCTGTTTATAAAAAGTATACCCATTCATAAAAAGCTACATAGAACAAAGATAAAGAAAAATATAAACTCACTACAACTCCCCACTAATGTTATATTCTAGGGAGAGAAAAGTCAACTACTTCTATCATTTTGTGAACATACTGCTAGCATGTGTGTGCACACACAGAGATATACTTTTTCTCAAAAATTATAGAAATTGTTCCATATCAGCGTATACAGATATATTATCATCCATTATGATTATGACCAATCCCCTATTGATAAGTATTATTTTTTCTAATTTTTCACTGCTATAAATGATGCTGCAGGAAACATCTATTCTTGCCCATTTCCAACCTATTATCCACAAAGCTTCAAGGTGAACCTGTCCAGATATAAATCCTATGTTATCTCTCTTTGTTTCTTTGTGTAAAAGCATCAGTGGCTTTCCATTACCCTTAGAATAAAACCCAAATACCTTTCCATGTCCTAAACGAGCCTGCATGGTTCGAATGTCATCATATTTTCACTATCGCCTATACCACTCCCTCTGTGCTCACCAGGCCCAATCATTCTGGTCTTCCTTGTGTTCCTCAAATACGTTCTGCTACTTTTTACCTTGTGACCTTTACACACGCTCTTCCCACTGCTTAGAAAACTCTTCACCCTCATGGCTCAGAGATGGCTAGATCCTTTTAAATGTGTCTTCCCTTAAATGGCACCTCCCTGGAGAGGTCTTCTCTGGAAATCTTGTCCAATATACATTACCCATTCCCTTATTTTTGTTAGTACTTCCTTACAAGTAATTTTAACTATTTTAAAATTTGTTTTCCTGGTTATGGTCTTAGATCAATGATTGTGTCTTGCATGTACATTAATTTTTTTACAGACACATAGTGGGCACTAGCAAAATGTTTGCTAGATGAATGAATAAGAGAACAAATGGATAAATGAATGGAGGAATACATCTTCATGCACTATGTGACTATTTTTTTCTTAGAATAAATTTTTAGAAATAGAAATTTCTACTTCTGGCTAATGGAGAATTCACAGTATCTATTTTATGTAAATATTGCCTCACTGTTCTCCCCAAAGCATGTTGCACTTGAAATTCTAACCAATGACATTGTGGGAATGTTTAATTTTCCCCCTACATCATTGACAATATTTAGTACCAATCTATTAGGCAAAATAGCTGATCAAAATTTAAGTTTTAGTTGCTAAATACTAATAAGGTTGAGCATCTTTTTATATTCTTACTGGTTATAATTATTTGTTTTAAAATTACCAGTTCATTTCTTTGCCTTTTTTTAACTGCAATTCATGTCTTTCTTACTGATGTGTAAGGCATTTGCATAACAAAATTGTTAATCTTGTTTCTTGCTAATAATGGTTATAAATATTTCATCAAATTTTTCTTTTGTCATTAAGCCATATTCATGATGGTATTTTTTGTATACATTTTAATTTTGTACATTTCAATGTTTAACTTACTTCTAGCTTTAATATCATGATTAAATGCAGCCACAATTTTATAAAAATATGCACTCATAATTTTTCTGATTCTTCATAACTTCTTATTCTATGATTATGTTTTTGAACTATGACATAAAGAGTAGGGAGTTATGAAATGCTATTTGTCCCATCAAAACTTAAAAATCAAATGTTTTCCTTATTGATTTCTAATTCCATGCAAATTCTTGGTTCTTTTTCTGATTTCTCTTTTTTTTCCATTTTAAAGAGATATGAGTTTTCTCAGTGAGTTTCTCAAGAGTTTTCTCTTGAATGCAACGAAGTTCACCTTTATAGCAATCCAAGGCATGGTCCCAGACAGTTAAAGCTGCGACTTAATCTTCCACTTTGGCAATCAGCACCATTTGATCTTTTTGCTAAAACTGATGTCAAATGGGTCTTCTGCTACTAGGTCACCCTTAGTGCTCTGGGCAGTCTACTTCTGACTACAAATTCTGCCACAGAAGGCCTTGTCTCTGTCTTCAAATATAAAATGCTTAGAATCTAGTCTTCTGGGCATCTTCCAATCATCCGCCCAACCACAGATCTGTGTACAAGAGGGACACAGATTTCTGATCTCCAAGGAGGGCCCCGAACAACCATCCATGTCTCAATTTCAGCTGAGTTATGTTTCTTTCTACTTTGGTTAATCCACTTCCATTTCTTGCCACGTAGTAATACCTTTTATCTTCTTTGGATAACCTAGCCTTCAATACCCTTTAATTATCCTAAATGACAAGATTTTGCCACCTCTTTTGAAGTTGGTAGGAGACAAATGTGTAAGGGGAGCTCAGATATTTGCAATCATAATGTTGGTCTCTGCTTCCTGAAGTGAAGGCAGGAAAAGAAGGAAGGTTTTTCTTCTCTGGAGAGTCCTCAGCCATAACAACAAAAATAAGTCGAGTCACTTAATTAAACAGCGATCGCATCAGTCTCTCTACTTAAAGTCGTTTTAATCACTCTTATTTCATAATACTTTTAATATCTGTTGTAGTAACGCTCCCAACATTTTCTAAGTGTTCTTGGCTATTCTTGTATGTCTATTCTTCTAGACAAAGTTGGAATCATTACATCAAAGGGAAAAAAATCCACTAGAAATTTAATATAGGTTGTATTGAATTTATGGGTTTGGTGAGTATTGAGACTCCAGAAATTTTTAAAAGAATTGGAGAGATACTGTACCATTGGCCCAAGAAAACATATTGGGAATTCTCAAATGGTTTCTACCAAATACAATGTGAAAACAATTTTTAAATGAGTTTTATTTAGTTATATATAAATTTCCAATACAGGAAAATAAAACAAGGTAGAAAAACCAAAATCATCATCATCATGACTAAGTGAATGACTACAGGGTACAGTTGTTCCCCTAATCTGTGGTGGATATGTATCCCAGTGGATACCTGAAACTACAGAGAGTACCGAACCCTACATACACTGTGTTTTTTTCCTATACATACTTACCTATGATGAAGTTTAATTTATAAATTATGCAAGTAAGAGATTAACAATAATAAATAATTAATAAAATAGAACAGTTATAACAATATACTGTAATAAAGTTATGTGAATGTGGTCTTTCTCTCTCTCAAAGTGTCTTATTGTACTGTATTCACCCTTCTTCTTGTGATAATGTAAGATGATAAAATGCCTATGTGATGAGATGAAGTGAGGTGAATCACATAGGCACTGTGATACAAATGAAAGATTCTAGAAATCAATAATTCCTAAGTTTTCAATTGCGCACTGTTCTGAGAAGCATGATGAAATCTTGTGCCATCCTGCTCCATCCCACCTGGGACATGAATCGTCCCCTTTTCCAGCTTTCTCCACACTGTACATGTGCTACCCACTCATAAGTTACTTAACAGTTGTCTAAGTTATCAGATCAACTGTTGTAGAATCACAGTGTTAGTGTTCAAGTAGCTCTTACTTTATTTAATAATGGTCCCAACGTGTAAGATTGTGATGTCATGTTTTGGGACCTCTGTTGGCTATGGGTGACTGAAACCACAAAAAGCAAAACCATGAATAAGAGGACACTACTATATATTTGAATTCTTATTTTAATACTAATATACAGCATGGTAATATATCTATTCCTTTTTGTTAAGCTTCCAATCCACATTTCCAAAAGCCTAGAGTCATTTCTTCATTTATTGATTCATTTAATAAATCTCTATTAAGCACTTAATATCAACTTTAAGCACCTTACTAAATTCTGAGGCTAGAACCGTGAACAAGATACTCTGTCCTTGACAGGAGCTCACACTTAGTAGGGAATACAAAAATTAGCAAATAATTCAATAGAATGTGATGAGTTCTTTTCTTCACAGAAAAGCTGAAAGAATATATTATAGGACAACCCAATCTATTCTGTAGCCAAGGAAATCGTCTCAAAGAAAGCAGTGTGTTACATGAGTTTTAAAAGGGGAAAAGAGTTAACAGAATTATTAAGAATATGTTATAATATCCTTTAATTAAAGGAATATGTTTGAGATAAAAGGAACAGTATGTGCTAAGGCCGAAAGTTAAAGAAAATTCCAGGAAATAGGCTGGCTGGAAAATAGAATGCACAGGAGAGTGGCTAAAGATGATGCTGGAAACACAAAGGCCAAGACATGAAAACCTCATAGAAGTGTCAGGAAGAATAGACTTTATCTAAAGGCAATGGGAAGTCATTGAAGTTTTTAGATAGGTGAGTATCATGATCAAATGAGTATTTGGAGAGATCACCCTGTTTTAGAGGAGAGAGGGAAGGTAGGTGTGTGGAAAAACCAGAGCAAGAAAGACCATTCAAGAGTCTTCTGTAGTAGTTTAGGAAAGAAAGTGACCCAGATTTATGTTATGGCAATGGAGATGGAGAGCAGTAGGCAGATATAACAATGATTGTTACAGCACATGGTGTTCTTTGAAAGGTGATAGTCTCTTGATACTTTCTAAGTTTCTGTTTGGGAAATTGAATGGTAGTACTGTGCTTGCTGAAGCTCTTACTGAAGGTTTTAAAGGGAAGATAAAGAGATCTGTGAAAATATGGAGTTTGATGTAACTATAAGATGTACAAATGAAGATTTTTGAAAGATAGCTGAATACATGGGTCTGAAGTTCAGGAAGGAGGCGTGCATGGGTTTAAAAGCTACTTAGCAGGTGAAGCCATGAGATAAAGGAAATGGAGCAAATGGAGATAAAGGGATGGAGCAAATTAAGAAGAGAATGGAACTAAGCCTAGGACCTAGGTACGCATAGCAACATTTAATGGATGAGTTGAGGAAGTTGAATCTGTAAAGACCAAGAAGAGGGACCCAGAAGGATAATAGGAATACAAGCGTTCTTTTGACATGGAATCAAGGACACACAGTAGTTCAAGGAGGGAGTGATCAACAGCAGAAAGGTCTAAAGTTTCTTTATATGTAGCCTCATAGTTTAAGCGAGGGTGAGGAGACAGCGAGATTTTAAGTAGCAGAAAGTGAAGACAGTGCAAAAAGGTGCAAAAAATGAAAGTGCAAAAAGGTGAAAAGAATGCGCAAAAAGATAGATTATGAATGAGAAGGCATAGGAGGGAAGTGGAATTTTTACTAAGGCAACCAAGGGGTGATTTTTTTAATGAATGATTATTATAAAAAGTACAACTTACACGTTAGCTGAGGGCAGCCTGCTTTTGGTTTTTGTAAAACAAAATTATGGGCCGGGCGTGGTGGCTCACGCCTGTAATCCTAGCACTCTAGGAGGCCGAGGCGGGGGGATTGTTTGAGCTCAGGAGTTCGAAACCAGCCTGAGCAAGAGCGAGACCCCGTCTCTACTAAAAATAGAAAGAAATTAATTGGACAACTAAAAATATAGAAAAATTAGCTGGGCATGGTGGCACATGCCTGTAGTTCCAGCTACTCAGGAGGCTGAGGCAGAAGGATCGCTTGAGCCCAGGAGTGTGAGGTTGCTGTGAGCTAGGCTGACGCCATGGCACTCACTCTAGCCAGGAAAACAAAGCTAGACTCTGTCTCAAAAAAAAAAAAAAAAAGAAAGTCCAACTTCCTTAGGTCCTCTTTGATCTGGTTCCTATTGGCTTCTCCACCTTTATCATGGTTCCCTCTTTTATTTGGACTCTCTACTTCAGTTGCACAGAACTATTTTCAGTTCTGGGACTGCTTCACATTCTCCCTTTCACCTCTTGGATTTTGCAAATGCTGTTTCCTCTGAAATAGCTGCTGTGTCAACTATAAGAGAGTCGAAGTCAGATTAGCAAAGTTGCCTGTTTCAGCCTAGATGCCACTTCTTCCAGGAAGGCTTCCTTGATCATTCCCTTTAATTACTCGGGGTTATGTGGCTCTCCTATAGGTTTTCTTAGCATCTGGTGTTTCCTCTATCATGCCTCTTACTGCACTCACTTTAATTGCCTATTTATTTGTCTCTCTCTATCTCTTACCAGCTTGTAAGCTCCATGAGGGCAGGGATCGTGTCTGCTCATCTGATTCACAGCTGTATCCTAACTGTCTAGCACAAAGCATGGCTTATAAAAACCATTAAAAAAAGTACTTACTAAATGGATAAATAACATTCATGAAACATTTTGCAGTTTATGAAGTGTCTTATCTCACTTTAACTTCACCACTCTGTGAGAAAGATATAATTTTCGCCTTGAAGTAAAGCTCCATGTTATTTTTATAACTAAGTTTAACATAGGCTACATTTGTGAAGTTTTCTTTAGTTTAGGTAAGAATTATCTGAAACATTAACAAATAAGATTTTTACATAATTTTAGAAGAAATTTGACTTACATAAATCTTTCAAAAATAGTTGATAACAAGTAACTGCTAATAAAGTGTCCCACAGGAAAGGTCACCCTGTTAGATATCCTTTAATAAACACAGGACATTCTGCTGTGCATAGCAGAATATTTTTTGTATCCATAAATGTTGTGCTAAAGTCCCACAAAACATTTAATACTCTTAAGTGGATTAAACATGCCTCCTATGATCTGATTTATCTGGTGAATGTGCCAAGCAAAACCTTTCCCCACAGAGAGATCAGATTGTAAACTTCAGTTGAACTCTGATAAAATTATCATAAATTCCAAACTAGTGGATCCCAAAATAATGAGATTTTGCTTTAAACTCTTCTTATGGAAGGGCCAACCAATCTTTGTAGACATTTTAAATGTGTCAAAAATGTTCTAAAATTATACTGCTTAATATAGTAGTCACTAGACACACGTGGCAGAGCACTTGAAATATAGCTAGTGTGAAGGAGGAATTGGATGTTTAATTTCACATTCTTTTAAGTAATACAAATTTAAATGCTGAAGCAGAGTAATTTTTATATTGATTATATGCTAAAATGAAAATATTTTGTATATACTGGGTTAACTAAAACATTAAAATGATTACAATTATTTTGCCTATTTATTTTTACTTTCTAATGTGGCTACTGAAAAATTTTATTAAATAAATTCCATACATGGCTCCCATTATATTTTTATTGGAATTCACTGCTCAAAAAATTACCCTAATGTTCAACTCAGACAGGAAAAAGAAATGCATAAGGTATGTAAAATAGCACTTGCAGTTTTATAAGACTATGCTATTTATCCCTGACAATAAGTTAAACTCTTTGCACTAGATGGTTTCCTAATACCTAGGAAATGTTAAATGCCTTCCCAACCCATGATAGCACCAGATAATAAAGCATGTTCTGGGAGAGGGTAACTGAGCATTTACCAAATTATACTACCACGTTACTTATCCAAATTTGTTCTTTCTTCAAAGGAAAAGAAGTTGTTTTATTTTTGTAGTTGTTGTTTTGGGTTTTTATTTGTCAGGCTGTATGTCTGTTAATGAAATCTTACCTGGAACTTCAATGCATACAATGATGTAAAAGGATACTGCTCTGGTTAAAATGGAGGCAGAGATTCAGGAGCTGTAATCATTGACCTCCCTCTGCTACAACCCATGACCCTAACACTGCAACCATACAGACACACACACACACACACACACACACACATTTCTTGGCAGCCTTTGACATCTCTGCAGAATCCTAGGGCCCCACAATAACTAACAGTGTGACCAACACAGCTCTAGAATACAGCCTAGAATCAGAAAGGAGGGAAAAAGAGCCCCTGAGCATTTGAATGAGATGCTTCAACATTCAGATGCTCCCATGCCCACACGTCCCATCAAACAGTGTTCCCAGCAACCTTATCAAATCTGTTCATTCCCTCTTCTTGAATGCTCAGTTGTAACACACTCAGTTATAGTTTCTCAATTAATTATAGGAAGCTAAAAGATGGGCCTTGCAGAGTGGTGAAAGTGTGAGGAGATTGTACAAGCAAAAAGAAGAGGAAAAAGGGAAGAGATTATTGCAACAAACAGGAACACTCGTAGCTCTAAGCAATCAAAACAAGACAGAGAAAGAGCTTTCCAAAGCTGGTACCAGAATTCACGTAGAGTGACAGGCTGGAGCCACTAGAGTATAGGGATGAGTTGTCCCATATTTCTTAATAGTTCCTGAGGAGAGCACTATGTCAGGACACAATGAAATCATTAATGCTCCTATTCACCCTGAAGCTTTGAAGAAAAGATCAGTATGATCTATTCTGTTCAATGTAGAAGGTGGAGGAGTACAGAAATCATTCAAGCAATCTAATCATAAAAAGGCTAAAATAAACCAAGCTTTGATACTTAAAGGGTAGCATCCAGCCACCTAAATAATTCACGTATGTGAAATAGCTCATTTCCTACCAGAATTTGACATTTTAGGTGGTATGAGGAAGGAAGCCTCCATGAATGACAACATATAACTAACATACATCTCCAAACAAGCAACACATGCTTGAAAGTATTCTGTGCCTACAGACTGTGAACTTAGAAAATGAACAGAAGGTTTGCTCCTATAATTCATCCGTCTCATATAGCTATAAACTGAGTCTGTGTTCTGACAAGTATTTCCTGAACCGAAACAGCTGCCTGGAAGCTAAGTCCAGATTGCTATATCATTGCAGACTTGTGTAATACAACAGACACCTTTCAAGGTTAGTGGAGGCAGGGAGGAAAGGGTATGGGGACAATCACAGGAGGCCTAAGAGGGAGACCATTTGGGAATGGAAAAGAGCACACAGGGAAAGTAGCAGCATCTTTTCCAAGAAGAAATCATCATGTACCCTCATCTTCATCTCTGGAGTCCACCAAAACACCACAGCTATTGGCATAGAATGTATTCAAGAGAAAAAGTATCATCCTTCAGATGATGCTTATTGTTCTTTTCCATTGGAAGCGTGCTGAACATGTAGGTGATGTTACGGGATCTTTGATATGACTCAGATTAGAAGTGATCGGTAAGAGACTTTAGCATTTCTCTTTTTCTAGAGAAAATTTCTCAGGTAGCATGATATAAACAGGAAAGAATGCATTAAAGGATGTTGGCACATAATGGGCCATGTCAGCTCATCTCCTGAATAAAGCTGCTATTGTTTTGGTTATGACCACCATAGCAACCTAAGAAAAGTGCTATTATATGGCCACCATGATTACAATGATTATCCTCCTCACATGCAGTTCAAATGTCCTGTGTGGTATGCTTAAGGAATATGTGCAAGAGTCAAGATGAACCATTCCTTATGTAGAAAGATCATACACTGGGAAATAGGAGTCTTGTGCATCTTTGGGCAGGTC
This sequence comes from Avahi laniger, assembly GCA_963575035.1. Lineage (NCBI taxonomy): Eukaryota > Metazoa > Chordata > Mammalia > Primates > Indriidae > Avahi > Avahi laniger. The sequence goes on along the minus strand of CAUYSK010011137.1, from coordinate 8,031 downwards.
ATCTCCCCAGCATACCCTCAGAAAAATGAAAAGATTCAATACAATAACCTCCAAGTGTCTCATATTATAGTTCTAATAAAACCTATGATATGTTACACAGAAACTCATGAATAGCATTAGGCAGTACTTGTGGAACCTTCTTGTTCACATGTGTGCCATCATCCCACTCACACATTCTTAGTCACTAACACTGTCATTACTACATGGCATTGGCTTGGGGTGTCTAGGACAGAATGTCCTTTGTGACCAATGGTAGTAGGCTTGCCAGATGTCTAGATGTGGCTGGTAACATGCCAATTTTTAATGGAATGTCCAATTGTTCTGATGAATTTTATGAAAAGATTAAGAATATCTAGTTTCATAATGCCTGCCACGTTCCCCTTCCATAGGAGCCCCCTCAGTTACCTTATTTAGGGGCAGTCTTACTCCCTTGTGACTCATATCTCAATCATTAATTCTAAAGAGTTGAAATGTTCCTCTCTCCCAAATTGAGCAATTTCATTGTATGATACAAAAATACAAGAAACAGTTAATGAAATATTATTCCATTCAGAATTTTACATGATGCCAGTTTACATGAACAATTCATTTTCAATTAAGTTTATTTTAATAACGACCAATTGGAGAAATCCTTCCTTGTCTTCCCCTAAGTTGATTGGCACCAGCAATTTTCCAAATACTTGGTGGAGCTCAAGAGAGATTCAATCCCTGCTGCCAAAAGCCTGAGAGCCTCTTCATTTTAGGGATGAGAAAGTGTGAGACTTCAAGACAAGGAGTAGTTTGCCCAGGCATGGCCTAGTAAGTGGAGGAGAGTAGATTGTGCTCAGAGACTAGAAGCAGCTTGCTCTTTACCCCACCTACTCTGACTTGTGTCTCGAGTTAGAGTTTCTTTGGGGCTTCGTCATTAGCAAACTGATGTTCTAAGGACTGCTACAGATCCATCCCTAGGACAAATTGGGAGGCTGGATCCAAGCCCAAACAACCATAATAAATAATAGAGACCTCTCTACCTGTCCAGACCCAGGGACCAAAAAAAGGAAGATGAGTGGTACCTGAGCACATAAATCTAGGACACTGTCATCCTCTTTTTTCTGAAAGGCTGAACTTTCACCACAGTTAGGTGACAGGATGCTGCCATTTACTCATTTCTAACTCTCATTTTCATGACAGTTTGTTCCTCCCTTTCTTTAGCCCCTCCTTCTCCAATTCTACCAAAATCACATTTATGTTTTCCAGTACATTACATTTTAGTTTACGATGAATGTTGTTTGTCATTTTCAAATCTACTTTTCCTAATATCCTTAAGTGCATTTCTATGTCTTCCATGGGATTTGTTTGTCTTTCTTGGGGAAAAAATTATGTTTATTACTAAACAAAAAAGCAGAAAATACAGAGAAACAAAAATAAAAATAATCCATAATCCCACCACCTCTGGAATTAACATTGCTAACATTTACAAATTTTCTGAGAGTGACTTGAGTCACTGTAAGACTTTCCTCCATTTAACAATGACAGGGCTATTAGATCCATGTATCCTATTCTATCAAAAAAAGACACTTAACCAATAATCTTTCTGACACTTGATAGCACCTAGCTCATTTCTGTCTCAGGACCTTTGCACTATCCATTCCCTCTGCCTAGGATACTTCTCTTATGCCTTCTTGTGCAGGTTACTTCTTGTCATTTTAGATTTCTGCTCCTTCACAGAAACCTTTCCTTACCAACTTCCTCACATTAAAACCTAGTCAATTTCAATAATATCAATAATATCACCCCTATTTTATTTTCAACATGCACTTATCACTACCTGATACTTTCTTTTTTATTTATTTAGTTGTTTATTGTATATCTCCTTAAATAAGCTCTATGAAGACTGTGTGTGTCTTATTCACCATTAAATTATCCAGCACATAGCACAGTGCCTAGCACATATGAAGTGGTCAGTAATGGTTTGAAAGAATAAATGAGCCATGGAAAACATGCATTTTCAGTTATATTGAATGATTTGTGCTCTCTTAGATTCTCTCTTGTAGCCAGTAGCACAGGGGTACCTGTGAAGTCTGTGATCTTGAAAAGCACCAACTGAACCAGAGTATAAGCCTGTGACATCGGCCTTATTAGTGTTATCACTGAGAATTGTCATCTGTTCCCTCTTTACTTTAAACTGATCATAGCACTGGAAACAGCTCGAACTCATTCAACACCACACAATATAGGCAACTTGAATAAACACAAATAGTGAAGTGTGTCTTTTGTAGTACTTCTATATTCAATTGAAATCTAGTGTACTTTTATGAGGCCATCTTCTTTGGACAAGCATGTTTCTCATAAGTAGTTACCATTTCTATACCATTTAATCAAAATATACTATTATGACATGAGACAAACATGAAACCTTATCCCTAAAAAATGTACCTTATGCTTAAATATTAGTGGTCAAACCAATGTTGATCTGTAACCTATCAGGTACTTACCCAGTTTTTCTACCTGTAGAAGGTAAAAAGAATACCTTTTGCTATATAAAGTCCACTTGTATAAATCCAATCTAATTTGGGGAAAAATATATACCTTTGAGGTATATATTCAATCAGATTGTAATCATGTAAAAAGTAAACATTAGAACTTTCTTTGAAGGAAACAAAATTCTCCCATTGTGAGTGGCAATTTATGAATTATGCCTAATCTAACTTTCAGGGGGTAAATGGCCAATATTAATAGGCAATAATTAAAGTCATGGACTTAACAGTTAAGAATCCTGGCTCAAGTCTATGATCCACCACTTACTAGGAAATCTTGGGAAAATTATTTTAACCTCTTTAGACCTCAGTTTGATCATCTATAAAATAGGTAATAATAGTGCCTACCTCCCAAATGGGCTGTAAAGATTAAATAACATATACTTCATTCAATAAGGTACCTATTACATAATCAACATTCAACAAAAAATAGCTATTATGACTCTACTAGAAAAAATTATTTAACTTCCTTATCAAATGCAAGTACCTACTGAGGACTCACTTGGCATGAAACAGGCACCATCTAAGACACAGGAACAAATCAGCAGTAGTGTCATTTCTGAAGGAGTTCACATCTGAGTACAAGTAATAAGATGCATACACAAATAACTAGATACCAAAGGAGACTGTGGCCAAATTCTAATAAGTGAAATTGTATCAGTTAGGATTCTCCTAATTGAAAGTCACAAAAACCCTATCCAAACAAGTTTAAGCAGAAGAGTGATACATTTGCTCTTAGATTCAAAGAAAGAGCCACAGCAACTACCTCAGGGGGTTGGACTATATATGTCATGCTCTTGAGTTGCCCAATCTCTCTCACTCTTTCATTCTTGACATTGATCCGCACTGTTCTACTGAAGGAAGAATTCTTCCTTGTTATAGGAATTATGGCTACCATTAGCACCCAATTCTAACCTTTCCAACTCATGCTTGGAGCAATCAATGTGATTAGGAGGATGGGGTATTATTATTGGCTGGACTTTGATTACTCATCCACCATGAACTACAATAAGGAGAGAAAAAAATTCCCCAAAGGAAGGTGGGTATAGGTTTCTGGAGAGGTATAAAGAAAATGTGTACACTAAAATCATACTCTGATAATACTATTCATATTATATCAGACTAAATAGTTCTGTATTATTAATATGAATACATTTTATTATTATAACACTGGAGAAATTCTTAATACTAAAATAAGTGATATTTCTTTCTCTTTCTGGTTTTCTTGTCTATTGTTATCTAGGAAGAGCTAAAGAGGAAGGAGTTAGAACTTAAAAAATAATACTGGCTACAAGGAATTCAATCTCTATCAGATTCTTAATGATTTAGAAATCCTATGTGGTCAATGGGTTGATTAAAGGTAGAAATAGATTAAGCTTCTCTTAAGAGATTTATAACCAAAATCAGAAGAAGCAATTAATTTTCTCCAAAATCAGTCATAAGCCAGCCAGCTGAACATGAAGAGTATTGTTGAGAAATACTTATGCCCAGGAAGTAGGACAAACTTCGCAAGTCCATGAAACAGGAAAATGTCTCATCATCCCAGAGGCATTTTTGGAGCTCAACAGAATTCTCTGTAGCTCTCACAAAGATTAATAAAAGCATCTGTAAAGACAACATGAAGCAAGCATTCTTCTCCAGCAGTCCACACTTTGGTAAGGCAGAGACTGCCATTTGTCTTTCCAATACCCATACTCCCCTTCTTCCTTATTGAAAGAACTCAAATTTTTAAGCTTGGCACATTACCATGTACCTAAGAAAAGTACATTTCCAAGATCTCTTTGCAGCTTCGAGTGGCCATATGGTCTAAGTTCAAGACAATAAGATCTAAGTGGAATTGTAGTTTAGTACTTCCAAAAACTTGGAAGTGATACCCTTCTTCTTCCTTCTTCCCCTTTTCTGCTGCAGAGAATGTGGATGCAATGACCGGAGCCAACTTTATCTCTGAGGGGATCTTGGAAATGTAAGCCAAGCATGGCTGAGCAATAAAATAAGAGGAGCTTGGGTCCCAGAGACCATGAAGTTACCATCTTAGCCCCGAGCTGCCTCTCACCAGCTGAAATAAATCTATATCTTGTTTAAGGCACTGATTTTTACATATGTGTTACTCACAGTGAAACTTAATCCTAATTGATGCAAAAGATGTCCTTAGTCCATATGTTTTATTTCTTTGAATTAAAATGCTAATGGCCTTTTCTCTGTGAATACACGGCCTGATACTATCCTGAAACCAGAAGACAAATGCTTAATAGTTTTTGGGCCATTACACATCCTTTTGTAAGTTTAGCATTGCTGTTACATGAATGATAAATCTAAATTAACACAAATGCTTTTATGAAGAATGTTTTCATTTTTCTTTTAAGATGTTGAAATGCTGAGATAAATATAAAAATGAATCTAATATCTTATGTCAGCCCTTTTATAGAGTCATTGTATAACTGAATAGTTTAACACCGTTTTAGATGAGTCAGCTCTGAATGCTAGCTCTAAGAGGTGAATTAATCTAATTGTTCTGTCAATGCTTATACATTTTATGTTAATGTTGGAAGGCTCTTCCACTGAAGTATAATGTTCTTGTTTTTAATATGCTGGCAACTCTCCCAAGGAGGTAATAGAGTTTACACCAATGACAATGAATGAATGGAATTAGAATTTCAGAATTTAATTATTTAAAAAGAGTGGTACTGCTGAGACTGTAACCAAGTTAAATCCAGAAAAGTTACCTTCTCTGTCTTCACAGATAATAAAAATGTGCAGACCAAATGCTATGGTTAGGGTATGATTTGTTTGTCCACATCAATGCTCATATTGAAATTTGATCCCCAGTGTGGTGGTGTTGAGATGAGGAGCCTAGTGGGAGGTGTTTGAGTCATGAGTGTGGATCCCTCATGAATGGCTTGGTGCTGTTCTCATGGTAGTGAGTGAGTTCTCACTCTTGCAAGACTGGATTAGTTCTCCTGGAAATAGATTTGTTCCTTTGAGAGTGAGTTGTTATAAAGCCAGTACTCCCCTCAGGTTTTCTTCTCTTTCTACGTGTCAGCTTCCTCTTTGACCTTCCTTGTCATGTTAGGATGCAGCATGAAAGCCCTCACTTGAAGCCTGGGCTATGCCCTTGAACTTCTCAGCCTGCAGAACTATGAGCTAAAGAAACCTCCTTTCTTTATAAATTATCCTGCCTGAGGTATTCTTTTATAGCAAGCAACACAAAATGAACTGACACCAATATCAATGAAGGATACAGAATGGATTCTTCAATAGTGTAGATAGGTTTAACTGTCTACACTAGTTGGTCAAGTGATATTGATAATGCAATGACTTGACTGAATTTTATTAGCCTTTCTAGTATTATACATCAGTGATTTTCTTTAGTCATTCTTCTAACTATCCAATGTACTATGAGTACTTATATTCTAGACAAAATGTTAGGAGTTAAGGGTGTAAGGATAAATATGTGAGGAAAGGCAAATAATCCAGCATGGCTACAGGAGAGGGTACATGGGAACATAAATTAGGAGATTTTCCTGTTCATTCAGCCCCACCATTCAATCACTTAATAATTACTTAATATCTACTATGTGCCTGGCTAGGAGATATGGATATGGAATCAAATCAAAGCATAAATTTGTCCTACAAAATATTTAATTGACAAGAAGGCTGAATATTACCTACATAGTAGCTAAAATGTTATATGTATATGAAGAGAGCTTCACTTTATAAGCAGTGTCACAGAAGGAAAATGTAGCCCTAAAGAAGCTCAGACTCAAGCCACTATAGTCAGATATTCATTCACAGCAGTCAAAAGAACATTTATTACATGGTTTTCGATCACTCTAAAAGAGTATATTCATGTCTAAGAACCAGTGTCTGAGGCACACTGCCTTATGTATAGTTGGCCCTAAATCAAAGTTTATGAATTTGAATTGATTTGGGAAAGTCTCATTGCCGCATGTTACATAAGAAAATTTAACAGATCTCAGCTGTATCATGGCAAAAAGGGAAAATGAAGTTTATGCACATAGACTTGTAGTGCTCAAATCTCTTGCTAAGGCCAACTTGATCTCCACGAGCATTTTTCTATCACTCACTACTCGTCCTACATCCAGGTCAGTTTTTCTGTCTCCTCTGCAAAAGGAGAATTGATGAGATTCTCTTATCTGCTTTTACTTTCAAGTAACTTCAAAAGAGGAGCAGTTTCCAGCTTTTCAGACTTCCCTGGATTTTCCCAGAATCTCAACTATCAATATTTACCATCTCCAGCCATCTCTTGTGTACTTTGGAGACTAAGGGAGTGAGAACCATTTCTGTATTCCTGGGTCCTTGACAGTCTGAAATTGTTAGTAATACAGAATCTGAGACACAATCATTATTTCTTTGGGTTAGGCAACATACAAAATGGTAGCTAATTTACCCATAGAATGGAGGTATGGGAATCCTTGAGACAATGTGATCAAATTAAAAGACAGTAAAGGAGGTAAGATTTTACTTTCTTAGATAAGAATCACAGTCCAACACTTTATTTTCTGCTGGTACTTTCGATTCCTTTGTCCTCTACTTTGTCATCACATCCATTTTCATTCAGTTAAATGTATTGTATTGAAACTTCCTTTGACCCTTGAATTATTTAGAATTATGCTGTTTAATTTCCACATTTTAGAGAACTTCCTGCTGTCATTCTATTATTGATTTTTAGTTTTATTCCACCATAATCACAAACACTCTGTATGATTTCAGTTCTTTTAAGTTTGTGGAGGTTGGTTTTGTGGCCCCATATATGGTCTATCTTGGTGAATATGCCAGGGGCACTTGAAAAAAATGTATAATTCTTCTATTATTGGGTGATATGCTGATATACATGAATTAGATTTTACTGGTTGATGGTACTGTTTAGTTCTTCTATATCCTAATTTTCTATATACTAATTCTATCTGTTACTAAGAGAGTGTTAGTGCCCCCAACTACAATTGTGGATTTGTCTATTTGTCCTTTCAGCTGTATAGGTTTTTGTTTCATGCATTTGGAGGGTCTGTTTGTTGAATACATATTTAAGGTTGCTATGCCTTTTGGATGGATTGATCATTTATCACTATCTAGTGTTCCTCTTTGTCTCTAGTAATTTTTTTTTGCTCTGAAGTTTACTTTATTTAATATTAATATATCAATTCTGATTTCTTAAAAGAATTATTTGCATGGTATATCATTTTCTATCCTTTTGCCTTCAACTTTTTTTTTTTATTTCAGCATAATATGAGGATACAGATGTTTAGGTTACGTGTGTTGCCCTTGCCCCCCCTCCCCCTCTCAGTCCAGATTTCAAATATGTCCATTTCATTGCGTGGTGCACCTTGCACTCTTTGTGTACACATATACCCGTCCCCTCCTCCCTCCTCCCCCCTCCCCCCTTCCCAATATCTAATAGATGTAATTCTTATATATGCACTTATGTGTTGATCCGTTAATACCAATTTGATGGTGAGTACATGTGGTGCTTATTTTTCCATTCTTGGGATACCTCGCT
>CAUYSK010011134.1:0-33337 GCA_963575035.1 Avahi laniger | reverse complement strand
AGTGTCCATCAATACATGAGTGGATTAATAAACTGTGGTATATGTATACCATGGAGTACTACCTCTTATATACTCCTGGAAAGGGCTAGAACACATTCTACTAAGCGAGGTATCCCAAGAATGGAAAAACAAGCACCACATTTTTTCACCATCTAATTGGTATTAACTGATCAACAAATAAGTGCATATATAAGAATAACATCTATTGGATGTTGGGCAGGGGGGATGGGGGAGAAAGGAGGAGGGGACGGGTATATGCATACACAAAGAGTGCAATGCGCACCACCTGAAGAATGGACATATTTGAAACTCGGACTTATGGGGGGGGCAAGGACAACATACGTAACCTAAACATCTGTACCCCCATAATATGCTGAAATAAAAAAAAAGAGTGTGGTCCATAGGAAACACTAAATAAATGTTTATTATTATTTAATGCAAAAAAAAATACCCTACTATGAGGTGTGTGTTGCAGGTTAATAAGCAATTACTTTAAATGGCTTTTGTCTGCCACTGGGTATGTCTGCTGTTTTTCGCTTTGTAGGAATCAGCCAGCTGTTGGAATCTCGCTGAGTGCAGCAAGCCCTGGTATGCATAGGTGCAGGGGCTTGGCAGGCCCTGAGGCCAGGAGGCTTAACAAGGTGTGCTGGCTGAGACATTTGAAAAGTCTATTTGAAATATTTAAATGCAGAGTCATTTGGCAAGACATAGAATCAGGAATGCTGACCAGCAGCTCTAGGCCTCAATTTCCCCATCTGCACAAGAAAAGGGCTGGACTTCATGTTGCTCTCTTGCATCTCTGATCTTTATAAGTGAAGAAGTCTTATTCTGCCAGGACCATTTTAGCTGCCCTGTGAGTGCATCCAGCAACTCCTAGTTCAGCATGGTCTGGAAAAACTTGGCATCTGCTACCCCTCTATGGGGTAGAGCTTTGCAGGGCTCACGCAGACCCACCAGCTAGGGCACATCTCCACCGCCCTCTGAGCCTCCCTGACATCCACGGATTCCAGCACCTCCCAGCTCCCATCATATGCAAGCACAGAAGACATAATTCCAACTGCAGTTCCCAGTCCTCGCAGAGAGGAGAGATCTTCTCTCAAGAGGGGCCCTGTCTGTTTTCATTCTTTCTTTCCTCCACAGCTTTGGAGAATCCTTGTTTTGCATATTCAGGAGAGGAAAAAACTGGCTTTAGTAAAACTTGGCCTTTCCCCACAGTGAAAACTTGCTTCGGGGTTAAGGAAACATCGCCATCTGGTGGTCTGACGTAGAAATAACTAGACAGAGTGATGGGTTTCCAGTCCACAGCAGGTAAATCACAGAATCCCAATCAGAAAGAGCTAGGAGGGTCTTTAAAGCTTGGATCCCATTCCCTTGCTTTACTGAGCAACAGAAATGCTGTAGAGAGATGGTTTGTGAATGTCAAGACTAGAACCCAGATCTGCTGACCTTTTCGTGAGTAATCCAGCCCTCTCCCATCTCCACAACTCACAACCTCCCTCCACCCCTATAAATCCGCACCCCATACTTTAGCCTGAAATGCTTTAGTAGCTGAGGCTGGCAGGATCAGGATCATTTCCATCGTGCATGTTTCCTCTTGCTTTTTATCAGCTTCATGGGAGGCAGAAGAGGAAGATCAGAGGAGCTTTCAACTGGCAACCAGCTAAAGGATTGACAAAGATAAGGAGGAAACATCAGAAGCCAGAGGAAAAGAGCATGCACTGATTTGGGAACCGAAATTTCTGTTTCATGTTTCCAACCCAGGAGGCGGTGGAGCTTGCTTTAATGCTCCAGGACAGCAAGAAATATTCGACCTAATTGCAGGGGATGCTTTCTGTTTGGAGATTTTGGATCCTGAAGATAGTAGATTCAGTGAGTTCAGTATAGAAATTCTCATTATTTATGCAAAGTGCAAAAAAATCCATTATTGTCTGAATCAAGCCATATAATTAAAGCAAAGCCATTTCCACCTCTTATATTTGCATATCACTTTGCAGTTCACTGCATGCCTCAATGTATTTATAATTATTTAATCTTTACAAACGCCCTGTGGTGGGAATTATTAGTCATTTCTGATGAGGAAATAGAGGCTCGGAGAAGTTAAGCAATTTTTCTGAAGTCACACAGCTATCAATAGTAGCACTGAGACTTGAAAGGAGGAAGGAAACTTAATATTTAATCTACTGTGTGTCAAGTGAGGCACAAGTGCTTCCAAGGAAGGTCTTAGGGGCTTCTCCGCTTGGGGAGCAGCAAGAGGTCAATCACACATTCTTTATTTCTCCAGCCCGACACCTGCAGAAGCACGCAGTCTTCCCGAAGCTACCACATCCTACTGTTATTTGCTTAACTGTAGAACATACTAGAAAGCCACATGGCATCCATTTTAATTCAAAATTGACTTGGAGACATTTTTCCAAATATTACAATCTCTCCTCTGAGACATAGTGACACAGCAGAACTCAGCATACAGAGGCCACCAGCCTGGCTCCATGCATGGGACTGTCACAGGGCTTTTCATCCACTCACTACCTAAACCATTTCCAAGTAACCCTTTTGTAAGTGCCTGGACAAAGGGGATTCTCTGTGCCTTCATTTTTTTGTAAATACTGACTCTCCTTCGCTGGGTTCTCACCTCTAAGTATTGGGGCTTAAAGCTCAGTCCTCAGATGACTGCTCTTCGTTATCTAATGTCCCTTTATAAGTGGGATCATCGAATTGCATGCCTTCAAATTCCACCTGTGTATTGATCACTCATAAACTGACACCCACAACCTGGCCGGTCCCTCTGCATTTGGATTAATATGTGCAGCTGTCTGCTCAACATCTGCACTGTGATGTCTGAGGCACCAAAATTAGCAAATCCACATCCAAAATCCTGGTTTTTCCCAACCCCTAACGCCTCCTTTCACAACTTTTCTCATCTCAGTAAATAGAAATTCCATTCCTCCAGTTTCTCCGGCCAAAATCTTTGCAGTCATCCCTGGATTCTTCTCTTTCCCTCACGACCCATGGCCAATGCGTCTGTGAAGCTTGTCAGCTCTGCGGTCACAGCGTTTGCTACATTTCATCCTGCATTGCTGCCCAGCCACCTGGACTACTGCAGTAGCCTCGGACCTGGTCTCCTTGTGCAGCAACCAGAATTGTCCTTTGAAGGGGTAAGTCAGAACATAACCCCCTTTGCTCAAAACCTGCCGAGGGGTCTGCATCTTGCCCCCATGGCTGCCCCATGACCCAGCCCCCTCCCCTCGTAACCTGGCCTTAACCTCCACTTTCTAGCACATTGCTGTTTTGTGTCCCACCCTCTGGACACGTCGGGGACAGAAGAACAGGGGCTTCACTTTATTCCACACTGTAGCCAACGCCTAGACGAAGTCTGGAACATAGAGAATACTCAACAAATTTTTGTTGAAACACAAATGCCTTTTCCCTCAGCGTGGTTTGTTCCTTAGCACCGTCAGTCCTGAACCTGATCTAACTCCCCCCTACTGCATTGTCACCCTAGATCTTCTTCCACTGTGTCCCATGGCAAAGGTGTCCTGTAAGGCCCAGGGGCTTCCCTCACACCACCTCTTCCCACGCTAGGGCGAGGCAGTGCCCTCCAGGCTCCCAGCCTACTCTTCCAGGCGCTGTTTCCCCATGGCCATGGGATCTCCCCATCGTCGGCAGCTCTGCCCATCACCACCCTGCATGGTGCCAGGTAGGAGAGCCAACCAGGAACTGAGAACACAGCAGCTCCGACCATGCACCAGGTGTGCTCAGCTATCAGCCAAGACCACACGGACCAGGAGCTGGCAGTTCTAGATAAGGACAAACAGCTGAATCGTTTCTTGATCCCGTCCCCCTTAAGTTCAGATCACATCATCGACCTTGCCTCAGTCCCACCTGGGAGGTTTTAAGTAAGGGAGAAAGTTGGGGGGAGAGAGAAACGGCTAAAACTAAAGAGAAGAGGGAAAGGTTTTCGGGAGAAATGAGAAACATCAAGGTATCAGCTCGGGCTGGTGCTGAACCGTGGGAGAAGACAGTAACCTCCTTGGGGACACTGAGGATTCCAAAAATGCCCCTCACACCTGCAATGTTACCAGACATTCAAACTCTTATCACTTATGGGTTGACGAGAATCTTTTTTTAAAATGCAATATTCCCAGGCCCATTAAAACAGTCAGCCACTTACACCTTATTGTCAGTTGCTGCTAGCTGTTTGGTATCAACCCTACTGTGGAAATAAGGTATTGACAGGAAGCAGAGGAAAAGGAATGAGCTTCTGAGAAACAATGTTTTCAAAGAAGGGTCTGGCAAAAAAAAAAAAATCAGAGGGCCATGGAAAGGGCTCAGGAATTTCGGAAACAAGGGGGTGAGAAGACAGAAGGGCTTCCCTCCCAGAGACAGGGAAATAGGCCGAAAAAAGATGGCCAAGAACTAAAGGAAAGCCACTGTACAAACTCCTTGGAAATTATTACAAATGCCATTATTTGAAATTAAAATATAAACTTTCACTTCAGTAAGTATATTGAGAAACAAAGGTAATAAATGCTCAAAACTCATCAATTCTTAATTATTAATATGTTACTGCATTTTACTATTATCTATGCTCTTGGCATTGTTTATGTCCATTGTAGCTGCACAGGCATAATCCTACACGATGGCGTGTGTCTCCTCCTGACTCTGGTTTGCTCTGCCATGTTGGTAAGGCAGAAATTGGCCATAACAAACACTCCAAACTACAGAAATCAGCAAACACCACAAATCAAGGTTTGGTTTATTGTTCTGTTGACTATCCAAAACAGGAGTTGGCAAACCTTATTCCGTAAAGGGCTAGCTACTAAATACTTCCGGCTTTGTACCCGTACAGTCTCTGTCCAACCTACCCGACTCCGCCATTGTAACACAAAAGCAGCCATAGACAATCTGCAAAACAAATGGGCACAGCTGTGTTCCAACAAACTTTACATCTGAAAACAGATTGAAGGGCCAGATCTGGCCTTCATAGTTTATCCATCCCTGGTCTAGACTTTTACAAAGTGATAGAGAAATGTTCATAATGCAGATTAAATTCTAAAATGTGATTGTAGCCAATGCAGGGTGAGTAACACAAAAAAATGGAGGAAATACTCTTCCAGTATTTGAAAACTATCATCTAATTCATCGAAGAAGCTGCTGATATTACTGACAAATGATTAAAGGCCCAATGTATAGTTTATTGCTTCATTTTCTTCTTAATCATTAACATTAGGGGAAATATCAGCCCATGTGCTTGTCAGAACTACATTTGTTTAATTGCAATAATAGATTGGCTACACAATGGATCAAGAGGCTGAAGCAAAAATCAGAGCATTGTGTGAGTATCAATTGGCTATAAGGAATTTACAATATAGAGTATTGTCTATTTTAGTGTTATTTGTAAATTGCATTTATGCAATCTTTTTATCAATAAATATTTACCAGCCCACCGGAGAACACCACTTTCTTCATATCCTTCAAACTATTTTGTTAAGGCCCGGGCCAGGTAATACAGGGTTTTTCAACCTTTGAGAATAAATCATGTGCCATATGCAACATTTGTTCTTTTTCCATCATTACCCCCTGTCGCATCCATATGGTAGCTCAGAGAAGATCCCTGAGGAACACAGTCTGAGTGCCCAAGGCATCCACAAGGGACTCCCTAGTCTAGAAGCCATGAGTTCCACAGGGTCTTGTGCTCCCTTTTCAAATTGAACCCCAAAGTTTCCACTGGAGACACACACCCTCAAGTCCCTACACACTGCTCCTGGGAGGGAAATCCTCTTTTCCAACCCAAAATGGGCACATGTTCTGACAAAGGTGTCACACACGGGAACTAGGAATGTCGCAGGAAATTGAGGCCCTATGGTCTAATTCTTGAACTGCTCAGCTCTTGGCTCCGTGACCAAGAAGCTCATTAATGAAAAAGTTTTAAAACATGGACCAATGAATCCATGAAGATCAATTATTTAGCAGAATATTAGAAATTAAAAAGTAAAGACAGTTTTAAATGTGTTACTATTGCTCCTGACAAATAGAATCTCTGGCCAGGACAGAGAATCAGGCCACTCTAAAAGTGATGTTATTTATTTTAAGTCTACTTAGCAAAATGCAGCCTAGTTCCAGGATCATTAAAAATATTGCTGCCTGTAGTGTGGTCAAACAGCAAGAACTATAGCCCTGGAATTATGACCCTAAAAATTGTATAAGACTATTAATACAACTCCTTCGTGCTAAATTTTGGATTGGGACCTATTCACATCCCTATTGCCTTTATCAGGCTGTGTGCTATCAAGGACAGTAACTATGTTTTGTTCTTGTATCCCAAGTGACTGACACACCACACAACATAAAGTAAGGGCTCTGTCATTGCACGGGAGAGAAACAGATTCCTCAACAGCTGTTGGGGTGTAACTTAGCACCCCAAACACTGCACTGGGAGAGGAAAATGTGTGGGCACCCTACTCGTCCTTGCACAGAGAAAGAAGCAGCTTTCATGTACCAGGAAGAGCAGAAGCCTTGTCACTACAAGAGCTGGGTTCAGACGCCAGCTCTGGTCTATGCGACCATGAAGAAGCTTCTTGCCTACACAATTCCTGTGTCCCTCCATTTCTCCCCATCTCCACCAGCACCGCTTGAGCTGGAGCGGTCATCACCTGCGGTCGTGGCGTCTGGAGAAGCCTGCCCTGGGCTCTCCCCATGTCCCTGCCAGTGTAGTCTCTGTACAACAACAAGAATGAGTGCTTACGAAATAAATCCCATCACTTCTTTCTACTGCATAAAACTCTGTCACCTGTCCCATGTCCACTAAGGTCACACGCAAGATCTTTAACAGAGCACACAAACCCTTCACCATTTGCTCCCCGACTTGGCCTCTAGTGAGCTTCATGCCACACCACTCCACTCTTTTGTTCCAGCCACACTGGCCTTTCAGTTCCTCACATATGCAAAGCCCCTTCCTGCCTCTGAGCCTTTGCTTATTCTCTTCCCTCCCTCTCGCTCCCTTCCTTGCACCTCACTTCATCTGGTGAATTCTTCCTTATCTTACAGACCTAAGGCACTGCCTCAGGAAAACCATCTCTGGTTCCCTGGACTAGGACAGGTTGTTCCCTTTGTACATTCCCATGGCATCTCATACTGCTTTTTCTTGGCACTTGTCTCAAATGTATTTAATAGACTATTTGTGGAATTACCTGTTTAGTGTCTGTCACCCTTGGCTAGACTGGAAGCTCCAAGAGGCCAGGGACACATGCATCTGCCCCCTGCAGTATCTCTCATCATCCAGCACACAGTAGGCACTCAGTAAATGTGCTGAAGGAATAGCTGGAGGTTAATCTCTCTGAAACTCATTTACAAATGACAATAATGCCCACTTCACAGGATCGTCATGAGGATTAAATCAGATAACCCATGTGGAAGCCCTTGCATAGTGTCTTGTACATGGTTGACAATAAACGTTTGTTGGACAACTATAAACACTATAACTTCTAAGGTGGCACTTCTTTAAATGAGCCTCGTATAAGGACTAGGTTAGTAATTAGCACTTGTGAAGGTTTTTTTATTAGGTGATTAATGCAACTTAAACCTCAGGTGTTGAGGCTAAGGTATTATTAAGACTAGTGTTGATTGGCATTTGCTGGGCATGGACAGTCACCTCATGCCTGACCAGGACACAGAAGTGTTGTCCTGGGGGATGGGTTCACCACAAGCTGGGGAGACAGACAGGATAGAGCTGTCTGTGGTTAAGAAGAGCAAAGGAAATCCCTCGTCTGCAGATAAAGCCACCATGATGCTTCCAGGGTGGTGACTTTAAGATTCAGCCCAGAGCTCAAAAAATTTATTTCCCTTTTAGTCTTTCTTAGGAAGCTCATAGGTTGGATGCCCCATCAACACAAGGAAATAAACCAAGAGACAGAAAGATATTGGATCCAGGACATAGCTGATCCAACACAAGAAACAGGAGACTAGAATTCCCAGGATGATGGAGACAGGAAAATCCAGGAATACAAGGGAGCCGCCAAACAGAATGGCCACCCGAGCAGATTGGAGGGCTCCGGGAGCAACGTCAACAGGGGAAAAGACAGAGCCAATAGACTCTGCTCTTGAGAGAAGAGGTTGGATAAAGAGATGGGAGAAAAATTGATGATAGTACTTAGAAAACCAAAGAAAGGAAAAATGGGGTAATTGTGAACAGGCTGAGGTTGAGGTTGGAGGATGGAGGAGGATGAGGAATAATAGCAAGAAGAAAACATAATCCTAACACATTACAAGAACAGTATTTACATGGTGATAACACAAATACTGACCTCTGACTTAACCAACATGGTAGTGTCTCCGCCTGAAGGGTGGGGAAGGGGAAGGATGTGCAGGGTGAGGAAGGTGCTGTGACTGGTCTAATCCTTGTTTTTAATGGCAATAAACTCAATAAATGGTAAGCAGTGATAAGTAGATGGTATGAGGAGCCAGGAAAGCCATTTAGGCATGCTGTTGAGAAACACAGACGTGAAGACCAGGCACAGAGACCGAAGGGCTGCAGTGCAGGGCTGGGGCGGGGCAGTTAGACCACGATTGTTTTTATTACAAACCACAGCACTATTTGAGTGTTTAAATATAAACATCTATTTCTTTGAGTAAAAAAGAAGAGGAAAAATAGATTTTAAAGAAACCAAGGAGGAGGTACGGCAAACAGCGTTTGAGTGATGTATTTTTCTTTTTCTGTATTTCTCGGTTTTTAAAAAATGCCCACTGGGAGAAAAATACAATCAACTTTTTGAAACCTAAAAAAGAACATCAGATGTAAACAGGAAGAGCATGGCCTGGAGAGAATTTGGAGAAGAAAGAGGTTTCCCTGGGGATGGATTGGGTGCAGGCGCTTAACCGGCCACCTGAGCACCACCCCTGTGTCTGGCCCACAAGAACTCCTTCCTCTCTCCCACACCCTGTTCACCAGCACCCCGTCCATCCCCAGATGGCTTTAGCATCTGTAATTACCGGGCCTAGGTGCTGTCTGTGCCACCCCTCGCTGTACCCCAGCACGGAATCAGTGGGTAATGTGCGTGTCCTTTATTTCTTTTTCCAATTTTTTTACATGCGGAAAATTACACATAAAATAAAATTTACCATTTTAACCATTTTTAATCACACTGTTCAGTGGTATTAAATACATACATAATGCTGTGCAAACATCACCACCATCCATCTCCAGAACTCTTTGCATCTTGTAAAACTGAGACTTGGTAAATGTTAAACCTCAAATCTGCACCCCAATCCTCTTCCTCTCAGCCCCTGGCAACCACTATTCTACTGTCTGCCTCTGTGATTTTGACTACTCTAAGTAACTCGTATAAGTGGAATCATATAGTATTTGTTCTTTTGTGACTGGCTTTATTTCATTTAGCATAATGTCCTAAAAGTTCATTCATGTTATAGCACGTGTTAGAATTTTGCTTCTTTTTAAGGCTAATAGTCCATTGCGTGTATATACATAAATAGATAGATCTATTTATATATATATATATATGTATATATACATATATATCACAGTTTTCTTACCCATTTATTTGTTGGTGGACACTTGGGTTACTTCTACATTTTAGCAATTGTGAATGTCCTGCTATGAACATGGGTGTACATATATCTCTCTGAGATCCTGCTTTCCATTCTTTTAAGTATGTACCCAGAAGCAGAATTGCTGGATTACATGGTAAATCTATTTTCAATTTCACGCGGAGCGGCCGTACTGTTTCCCACAGAAGCTGCACCGTTTTAGATTTCCACCAGCAGTGCACAAGGGTTCCAGCTATTCCGCATCCTCTCCAACACTCGTTATTTTTTGATAGCAGCCATCCTAATGTGTGTGACGTGGTATTTCATTGTAGTTTTGCATTTCCCTGATGATTAGTGATCTTGAGCATCTTTTCGTGTGCTCGTTAGCCTTTATTTTGACATGCTGCTATCAACAAGAGTCATGGCTCACACTGCGCCTCTGTCATCCTCCCTACTGCATCCGGCACAGAGCATGGGCAATTAGGCACTAAAAATACTTACTGAAGATGCAGGGCAAAAGGTAATAAAAGTGCACGGTTAAACACATGGGTTTTGGAGTCTCCTGGACCTGGTTTGAATCCTCATTCCACACCTATGAACTGCTGGCTATAGGACCCTGGACAGGTTGCATCCCTCTCTGGGTTTCTTCCTCTGTAAAACAAGGGGAGGGAAAGAGCCTCGGTCACAGGGTTGTTGTGAGAATTAATTGAGATAATGCAAACTGTCTGGCACATCCTCGATGTCCATAAATGCCAGCAATTTTAATTATCTGCATTCATTTGGGGTCTGAATATGGGGAAGTCACCACAATCAGTCAGTCTTTGCATGCATGCTATTGACACACTCAACACTGGCAAATATTTTTAACCAGTTTTTATTTTTTAACTAATATTTATTTTCAACATCATTAAAAACATAATTAATGGTACTAAAAGATTTGCCAAAAACACACAAAAAATCAGTAAGCCCCTCTTCTCCTACTGTCGCATCTCAAGTCCTAATTCCTAAAGGGAAGCATTTTTTACCTCTTTTAGTTGTTCCTCTGGGATTTGCACATTTACATATTTCTAAATAATGTGCCAATGTTTATGGCAATTTTAGACATTACAGTAAGTGAGAATTTAGTTCTCTTACACCCGACTGTCCCTACCTCTTCCTCCAAATGCCACAACCTTGGGTTAAATCAATAATCAGTGTTTACATTTTAATGACTATACACATTTTAATTTTCCACCCATTAGTCAAGTAGTTCGCCATGATTGCATTGCCTTTCTTGAATGTTGTTTTACGTTTTTCCAGGAGTTAACCATTGCCTTGTTTACTTTTCACCTGCTTGGTTTTCTGTGTGCCTTTTATTTTTTGCTTTTTTAACGAATGTAACAATATATTTGTTACACACATTTTTAATACCACTTTCCAAATGCTTTAAGCCAATCAGACGTTCCTTTTGTTTCTCCCTCTAGTGCTGTCTCCTCTGAAGCTGTCCACCTCTCATCCCTCTGGACGTGCTCTCTCTGGGACCCCTCTGGCTCTGCCTCTGTGTTGTGAGGCATCCGTTTCCCAGATCCCATGTCTCTGACTGTCCTTGTCCTGGGGAAGTGCATCTTCTGATGTTTCCTGAAATTGGGTGCATAGGAGGTAACATTTTAGAGTCCTCATGTGCCTGATAATATCTGAATTAGGTTTTTGTTTGAGATCGATGTAGAATTCTAGTTAAAAATTATTTTCTTTTAGAAAGTTTAAGGTATCGTTCTTTTTCTTTTAGCATCCCATATTGCTATAAGAGAAGTCTGATGCCATTCTGAGTTCAAGTCCTTTGTGAGTGACCCATTTTTCCCTCTGGGAGCTTTTAGGATTTTCTTGTCCTATAATTTCACAGGGATGGATTTTAATGTGGTTTTTGAAAAGTCCATTTTGCTGGGTGTAAGATAGGTCTTTTTGATTTGGAGACCCATAGCCTTTAATTCTGGACATTTTTCTTGTAATATATCTTCCCTTCTTTCCTCTATTCTCCTTCTAAAATTTCTTTTGGTTACATACAATCTCCTGGGTTGATTCTCTGTTGCTTCTGAAATATGAAATTTTAGTATTTCAATATTATCTTCTAACCTTCTGTTTAATTTTTTTGTTTTTGTCTTTCATGTTTTTAATTTCCAGAAGCTCTTTTCTCTTCACTAATAAATCTGTCTCCATGGCAATTTTTATTTGTTTTAGGACTGTAATATCTTTCTTTATGTCTCCAAAGGATTATAATTATATCAAGGTTTTTATTTTTTTAACTTAACTTTCATTTCCCTGACATTTCTCTGTTTTTTACATTACCGAGTTTCTTTTTCCTCTTTATTTTATTTTCTCATTCATGTTGGAAGTGTCATCAAAAGTGATCCTGTCTTTTGATAATCGAGATATTCAACAACTAATTAGAGCCCAGAGGTTCCAGGTAAGGGACTGATCAGTAGCCAACACTGAGGGCTAATCGAGTGGTGAGCTGCCTTCTGCTCTCAGAAATTAGAATCTGAGCTGTTTTCGCTTGGATGAGTCAGTTTCTCCAGAAAGGGATCTTCCAGTCTTCTGCCTGCGGCAGGGCGTAGGGGCTGCCAGCCCTGGAGTCTCACCTATAGACTTGCACCTCTTCTCCATTTCCTATATGGTATCTCATCCTATACTCAGCTCTCTAGGTCTCGCTCACCCAGAGGACAACGACGTCTCCCGGGTTGGGATGGGAAAAAATGACGTTCATATCCAAATTCTCTGTATTCTGAATTCCAACAAATCCTCCTGTTTACCGTTACCTGTGGTTGCTACCAACCACATCTGCTGTCGCCAAGTCTCAGCCTTTCTCTGGTTCTTCCCAGTAAAGTAGCTTGTTTCTCACTGGAACCAAATCTACCCATTCCCCACAATCATGAAGGTTATTGCTTCCCCAGCTCCGGTAAGTTGATTGCCACTTCTGTATGTATTTTCCATATTCCAAAGTTTATTGAAATCTCCTGTTCAATGATGTCCCCGCTCTCTCCTTTCCCTTGGTCTTTGTCTATTTTTGTTCTTTTTTTAAATTGAGGTAAAATTCACATAACATAAAATTTACCATTTTAACCACTTGGAAGTGTACAATTTCATGGGAATTAGTACATTCACGACACATTTTCATCACCCCAAAAGGAAACCCTGTACCCATTAAGCAGCCACTTCCCATTCTGCCTTCTCCCCAGCACCTGGAAACTACCAATCTGCTTTCTGTGTCTATGGATTTGCCTGTTTTGGATTTTTCAAATAAATGGAATCACACAATATGTGACATTTCGTGTCTGGTCTCTTTTACTTAGCATGATGTTTTCAAGAATCATCTATGTAATAGCAAGTATCAGTACCTCATTCCTTATTATGATTGAATAACAATCTATGGTATGTATGTACCACATTTTTTACCCATTCATCAGTTGATGAGCATATTCCTAGTCCTTTCTTTTCTATCTGGGGAGGTTAAAGTTGGGAAGAGAAGATGATAATGTGAGTGGTTGATCAGAAGTGTTTAGCCAAAACAATACTGCCAAGTATTAATGCAGTCTCGGTCTTACCAACAGAATGGTAGCCTGTCACCTCTGTTTGGAAAATAAATCCTGTGACTAGTCCTCGTTAGAATCACCATCAAAAGGATGTAGTCCATCCCAACAGTGTCAAAAATAGAAATCTCTTCCTCTTCCCCGGCTTGAGGTCTCCAAAAAGGTGCTTGGAAATCCCAAATTGTTTGCAATAGCATGATAATTTGCTCATTAGAGAAGTGCGTTTTAACCCCGGGAGTATTTATAATTAAGTATAGAAATGATAAATTATTTCAAACTCACAGAATAACATATTTGTGTTAAAGAATAATTCATGTAAAGTTAGTATTTTATGAATTTATAATCTCATTCTACGGAACCTCAGACTACACACCCTAGAATTGGAGCCAAGTAATTCTGAGACATGAGCAACACCCCAGGTGGAGAATTGGTACAGAGAGATAAGTGTATCTCCTCAGGGTCATTGCTCATTTTCAGAATATTCCAGGTAGATACAATAGGGTCTACAAAAAATTAAAAATAAAAGGCTATGAGATGCTACTATGTCCGAATTTGCTAAAAAGATTAATTTCCAAGTCAATTTCTAGAATGAAAGAGTCTGAGGAGGTTATGTTGAAGTGTCTATCTCTTAAGTTTCTTAAAAATATAAAATCTGAACCACTCCTAGAGAAGGTGGTGAATACTTCCCTAAGGTTCAGCCAACAAGGTTGATGGAAAACATGGGCCCTGGAAAAAGGGCTGAAGACAAATTTTTATTTTAATCAGCCTTACCTTTCAGCACCGCTGGCCACAGCACTAACCTTCCTTTGTCCTGATCTTGGAAGAGAGAGTCTTTCCTTTGCTGCTTTCTTGGAATCCCCAGGCCAGGGTGCATTCAGTCCTTCCCAGAAGGCTTCTGTCATCCCTTGGGAAGCGGAGGCAGCAGAGCAGACTGGAAGGTTTCCTGGATGAGCCCCAGGTTTGCACAAGCATGTGAGTTCCCTTCCTACATTGTCTGTCTCTCATGACAGGTAAGACATGGGCCACCTCTTGCACAAGGCCACAAAAGGCCACACTCTGTAGGTTTCCAGCACTCTTTCCATGGTCCTCAGGGGCTGAGAGGCAAGTTCCTTGACGTGAGTATCAGGCAGCTACTGGGAGATGAATGGCACCACAGTGAACAGAGATCTTAGCCCATCTGCTGGGCCTGTGTACAGGCAAGCACACAACCAGGCTTGACGGAGACACAGAGACCCGGGAACAGAGGACACACCAGCAAAACAGACGGACGGAGAGGTGGGTGCAACTAGTCAGTCCTCAGTGTATCTGCCAGGTGGCTAAGGAAAGTCTCTTAGGAAAGACAAATGCACGTAGTGATGACGTAGCTCAGGTAGAGACTGTCGAAGTCTTCCATTTCTCGTCACATTCATCACCCGCAACGTGACCATCCCCGTAACTGTCATCATGCCATCACCATCATCATCAATGCAAATAAACTAAACAAGTGACACTAGGTACGCCAGGCCACTCGTCACACCCAGCATGACCATCCCTGTAACTATCATCACAGCCTCACCGTCATTACCATCAGCAGCACCAGCAACGCTTGAGTAAGTGCCACTGTGTGACCGTGCTGTGTGCCTCACGGAAAGAGGAAGAAAAGCCTAGAACCATCCCAGCCCTCTAGGAATGCTTTGTTATCATTATCATTATTATTATGAGCTAAAATGTATCGAACGCTCACCACATATCATACCAGGCACTGCGTAAAGATTAAACTGTACGATACCCTGTAAGGTATTAATGCCCTCGTATTACAGATGAGAAGATATAGAGAGGTTAAGTGATGTGTCCGAGATCACACAGCTAAGGAGTGATTTGAACCCAAGCCATTCAGCTTTGTGACCCCCTCAACCTCACTATGATGTAATACCGCCTTCTGCATCCTTCTCCAGTGGTCTGAAAATTGGGGCGCATGCGAGAGGATCCACTGAGGGCAAGAAGAAGATATTAGAATTGCTGCTCATTTTTGCTTCTCATTTCATCCCTTTTAGTTTCCATTTTTACGTGTTTTATAATATACTTAATTTACCAGCATAATAGAGTACATACATAATTTATAAGTAAATAATCTATATTATGGGTATATGCTCAATTATCTATTCATAGAGGTGTGTAGTCAAAAAGACTAGGAGACCCCTGGTCTGGACAAAACCCACATGACAAACCCCATAGCGGGGCAAATGGAAAATTATATTAACTGGTCCTGAGCTTACCTCTGGGAAAATACTTTCAATCTGTGTATAATTCTGAATTGTGATATTGTATTCTGCAGAATTAAAACCTTGGTTTCAGCAAGGGACTAAAAATCACGACATATCTTTCTTAGCCCGTCTTTAAATTTATCTCACAAACTGACCTCACCAGTCTGTGTATAATAGAATGATCCTATTACCAACACACTCATACTGGAAACGATCAACATGGATTCGTTGTCTGATATGTTTCATTAATTAAAGAGATAGAGTTTCATCCCTTTCTAAGACCTCTCTGAAAATGCCGCTCATTTTTCTGCCTTTAAAAAGTAGATAATGTTGAATGGTTTTGTACGTTATGGGAAGCCAATAGATTAAAAAAAAAAGTAGACATATGTTTTAAAGGGAATGCTTATCTTTTGGCGATACATAGTACAATAGTGAAGTAGCATGAGGTCTAAGATATGCTTCAAATTAATCTGGAGTCAGAGAGTGGATCGGGGCCAGAAGCAGCAGAATTGGCTGAAGGTTGATCATTATTAAGGCTTGGAGATACGTATCTAGGGTACATGATGTTATTCTGCCAACTTCTGTATATGTTTTAAGTTCCTTAATAAATAGTGTAATAGTCAAAATGTAAAAAAAAAGTCACAACTTTTGATCTAAAGTAGGTTTCACAGAATGTTTTGGTGTGCCTTTTTTAGCCTTTGTGAAATGTAGTAAATGCGCACACATCATTTGCAATGGTGTTAGAATGAACCTTATCCTACAAATACAATTAGAAGGGAAAAAAGATCTGATTTAAAAAAAACATTATATTAGCTGTACAAGGAAAAATTAAAGAAAGAAACCAATCTCATGTATCATTGAAATGAATGTCCTTTGAAAACATTTTCTAGCTCACATTGCTGGTATGGGCAACAATGACAGAACTTTTCACACACGAGTCCTGTATCATCACTCCCTCCTACTGTGGTTCTGAAGGCTGAGACTGTGACTGTCGATTCAGAATCCAGTTGGAATCAGAGCGGCTCTTCATCCCTCAGACGAGCGTGAAGGGCCCCAGACACATCTCAAGGGAAACGCAGTGAGACGCAGACCACAACTGCCATAGGGACAAGAAGAACCAACAAATGGTGACTGCTCTGCCATCAGAATTAAAGCACAGAGGAATTCGCCCATATAGTCACCAAATAACGCAGGGAAGGCAGGGAACAGCAAGGTTGATTATGGCCCACAGCTGCCGAAAAAGCAGGAAATCGCTTCCAAAGCAACACCCACCTGTTGGCCACACTACTGCTCCAAGAAACAAGCGCCATCCTGCCAAGAGGCCTCGGGGAACAGTCCTTCCGGAGTTCAGCCTCCAAGCTCACTTCAATCCTTTGTGTTCTGAGTAAGAATTTCCACACTGAGAGCTCAATTCCAATTACACCCCAAGATAGTATCAAAACGATAGGTAAATATAGGCCCAACTTTCTGGCCAGGCAGCCAAAGCGCACAGCACCAGAGGGGAGAGAATGGGCTAATTCAGATCTCTCACGGTTATGATGTCTTCTTGGAGAGCCGCTGAAGGCGGCTGGGGCAGCGTTCATCCGATTGTGCTACCGAGAAAGCACGGGAGGAAAAGAGGGAGAGGATGGGTTCACCTCGCAGTGATGTCTGAGATAAAGAAAAGAGTTACGGGTCGGGCGCGGTGGCTCACGCCTGTAATCCTAGCACTCTGGGAGGCCGAGGCGAGAGGATCGTTCAAGGTCAGGAGTTCCAGAAGAGAGTTACGGATGAGCCCAGACAGCATGACAACACTGGAGTCCCAGGGCCCAGTGGGTGGTCTGTACAGTGGTGGAGTCCTGCAACCACACAGCCTCAGAGGTTGAAGAGGTTTGACTCGTGGCAGCTCTCCCCTAGGTGGAGGAGCCAATGGATGGTTTGGGGGATGGCTTTTGACTCACCAGAGCAAACCTGAAGCCACCTCAAATAAACACACAATCTAAAGGAAAGAACAGTGCTTGATCCACACATGCTGCTTCAAGGAAAACTCCTGTACCCTCCATGAAGAGATCAGCATCCCTTGGCCTCTCCTGCGTAAGAATTTTGGAAGCTTCACTACCCTTACCACCCTCTCTAGATATTCAATGCCTGAATCAACTCTACAAGTGGTCAACATCCTTAGAGACTCATAGCTCTTGGTGGAAGCCCACCCCGTCTGTGAATTGCACCTTCTGAAAACTTTTTCCTAGCCATTTGGCAATAGGGACTATGAGGAAAAGGTTCACATTCCTTTTAAACTAGTAATTAACTTCTTGATTCTGCACAAAGGAAATGCCTCTCGATATGATAAAAAGTTCTACATAAAAATATATTTTCACAACATTGTATAAAATGGCAAACATTTGGAAATAATGGAAGAATAATAAGGAATGATACATTCACTCAATTTGATGATGTTCAGCCATTAATAATGATATTCATATAGAGAATACAGCAATCCTAAAAGATGCTTATGATGCTAAAATGTTAAGGAAAGAAATCAGGATACTAAATTCAACATTCGTTAGGCTCAAGTCATATTTTTTAAAGAGAACCTATTATAAAAATGACTAGAAGTGATCCCACTTATATAAGGCATCAAGAAAGTCAAATTCATAGAGAGAGAAAGAAAAGTTATTAGGGACGGGGAGAGGGCGGTGGGATTGGTTGTTTAATGGGTGCAGAGTGTCAGTTTGGGATGACCAAAAGATCTGGAGGTGGATGGCGGTAAAGGTTGCATAACAACATAAATTTACTTAATGTCACTGAACAATACACTTAAAAATGGTTAAAATGGTAAGTTTTATGTTATGTATATTTTACCACAATTTTTAAAATGTGCCCAAAAATTACTAGAAAGAAATAAACTGAAAGTTAAGAGTACCTTATTTGGAAGGACTTCGTGTGATTTTTTTTTTTTTCTATTTCTAGTTTTCTATATTCTCTAAAATATGTACAAGGAATACATTGAGTTGGTCATGGAAAAATCCAATAAATCTTCTTTTATAAAACAGATTTCATCATGGTACTGAATAAAGTATGTCTAATGTCTTCCTACATGTTTTTCAGGGCACTAATAATACATTTTCCTCACTTAAGATAAATATT
The DNA here is from genome assembly GCA_963575035.1 of Avahi laniger. NCBI lineage: Eukaryota > Metazoa > Chordata > Mammalia > Primates > Indriidae > Avahi > Avahi laniger. Next base: position 14,865 of record CAUYSK010011134.1, on the reverse strand, counting down.
TTTCCTGGCCTGATTACTCTGCCCATTTTACAGAGCAGGAAACTGAGGCTCACAGAGGTCAGGTGGCCTCCCAGGATCACAGAGTTTGTTGGCAGGTACAGTTTTGATGATGAAAACTGGACCTTTTTGCTGAACATGGCCAGCAGAGACCACCAGGGTTCATTTTGCCCTCAGACACAAGTTTCTGCAAGACATAGAGGATGAGTCTATCCATTAACCTGAATTCCAACTAGCCTCTACCCTTCAATTAATTTTTTAGCTTTCATGACAAAGAAACAACTGATTTTTTTAAAAAAAAAACTATCTTGGATTTAAACCAAAACAGACAATTTCTCAATGGATCCTATAGCCAGCCCATGAACCTGAGCAGACTTCCTCCACTTTCCGCTTCTCAGGATTAGAACTCAGGGGCCTTGAAAGTCTGAGTTGTTAAGGACTCAGGCTTGGGAGGTGGGACACACTGAAGGAGGAAATCTAGACTCATCTATTTTGGAAGGGTTTTTTTACAAGAGCTATTAGTGATTTCGTATCTTAATTCCATTCATTTTCATCAATTAGAACACGAAGTTGCCTGAAGTTCCCATTTCTCCCACATTCTGGTTGTGTTTTACTTTAAATAAATTAGTACACAATCCAGAGGACTGTGTCAAAGGATCCGAATGTTACAATGATGAGGGTGAATTCCACATCCCCTGATGTTCCAGCCCTCGCTTTTCCTACTCTCCCTCCACTCTGATTCTGGGCTAACTTTGATCAGCCCCAAACGCCAACTCCGTGACCTTTGCACTCCTGAAGAATGAAAAAAATCAGGCAGTCCATGTCAGACACAGAAATATTCATAAGCTCTTTGCTAAATCCCCTGAAACAAAGGAAAGCAATTCTGGTACCCAGCACCTAGTAATTAAGGAACAACGCCTCATTAGTAATAGAGGGACTATGGAACAACCAGAGATCTCAGCCCAAACTCCTGCCGAGCCAGAGAACCAGCTGGGTCAGTGAAGGAGACAAATAGATACCAGTGAGTCAGCCGGGTTTAGTGCGCACTGACAGCCATCAAATCCAGAGGGCATTCTGTGAATCAACACCGAGTTGTCCTCTGGAGTTCCCAGTTCTGTGGAAGTCACAACAATAACATGGGATTCCTTGGAAATAAGCGACTACAGAGAACCCACAGCCGAAGGTCAGAACAGGCACAGGGAACGGGCTTCATTGCAAAGGTTGGCTCTGATCCGCCGGGCTGCACCCGTGCTGCGCTGAGGAGGAGTGAGTCTGTGGTCCGGGGAAAGTGGAGTCTGTCCTGGCTAAACTGGGGGCAGGGAGGGGTCGGCAGCAGCTGTGCCAGGCATTTATTTGCCATCCCTGGCCCAAACTGTCATGAAAATTTCTTTTCCAAAAAGAGACCGCCCAGGCAACACCGGTCTTAAGCAAAAATTGGGAGGAAGATGAAGTTTACCGTTAGCAAAGCAAGCGTCCCTCTAACAGCCCCTCATCCAGTCCCCAGCACTCACCTTCCTGTTCTCTCACTAACGTCTCAGCTCTCCATTTTCTCCTGGGCGCTCAGGACAACAGCGTAAAGGACAGACGTGAAGGACGGACATCCTGACAGGAACCAAAACATCCATTCATGAACTGACGCGGGGACCCCAACAGGGGTGGGAGGAGACCTGGCCCTGAACTCACCCTCCCCGGTCAGTGGTGATGGAGTCTGGGTCCCACAGAAGGAAATCCCTGACCCTGAAGAAAGGAGAAAGCGGCATTCCCACTGCTTCATCCACCAGCCCTAACGTGGCTTCTTTCCTCTGCTACAAGCGCGAAGACGAAGACTCTTCCCCAAAATCTAGAGGAACTTGAGAGAGTCCCGGCACCTACATAAGCCTAACTAGAAGCGTCACATTGGGCCCAAGAAAGAAGTCACATGGTCTTGTTTCTGGATTTATTGCCTTCCTCCAAGCAGCTATGACTAATTCACCTAAACAGTCCTCTCACCCCAGGCCTGGGCTCCAGATGCCAATAGGATGGAAGGACAGAGAAGGAGAAGCACAAACAATGGAAGAAGAATGGACATCGTGTAGCTTAGACCGACATAGCAGCCCTCCAGGGGATTTGCACGTGTTCCATTTGACTCTGTCCAGTAAAGAGATGCCCCCTAGAATCTCCCCTCCTCTTCAAAGTCCCAAGGATTGCTATTCCAAGCCTCTGGCATTCAGTCTCTGGCATCCCTGTTCAGGTCTCAGAAGCCAACCATACACGCGCAGGTACCTCTGTGAGAGGAGCAGAAAGGAGGGGGATGCATGCCCAGAGGCCATCTTTCTTCCTCATCTACATGGAAGTTCAGACAAAAGGCAGAAGAATTTAGATGACTCTCTCATGTCTGTAATGGAACCATGCCTGGCCGAAAGGTGAGACTCAGCTCATTGTTATAAAAACCAGCCCTAGCAGGGTGAGCTCCCCAGAGAACGCAGTCTCTATTCTTGCTACACATGCTCAAATATTTGAGAAACTGACCCAAGGTCACCTGAGGACCCTTTCTATTCTGTTCTGAACCAAAGAGCTTGGAGGCTACCCTTGCAAACCTGGACCCAATTCTCTGCCCCCAAACATAGCTAGGATATTTAATAAATGATGAATAAATGGATGAACCAATAGCTGACTCTGGCCCTTCAAGACCCTGAGGTCTACCCAGAAGCAGACCTCTTTGAATACATCCTTGTCTGGGGAGGATGAAAGGCCAGTCTTCCCAGCCTTCCCAGGGAGCCAGCTGGTCTCAGCAAGCTTTCCTATGGCTAACTCAGCCTCACCGGGATCCTCTGTCATCTGTGACCCAGGTCTAGTCCACTCAGTCGGGACATGATGCCTCTCCTGGGCCAGCCTAGCCTAGCACTCACCTGGCCAGCCCAGCTACTCCCTCCTCCCTGTACCCACTAGAGAAAGAAGGACAGGTACACGGCACAGGTGAATTGCAAGGGCTTCAAGTCATGCCAACTCTGGTATCAATCATGGCTCAGTGATTTTTGGCTGAAGAACTCAGCAAGTTATTTAACCCCTCTGTGTCTCCATTTAACAAACTGTCATCAGGGGATAATGACCTCCAACTCACTGGTATTATCCTCCCTCCACTAACATGTGAACTCCGCAGAGGAGGGCTGCCAGGCTACTCAACACCAGGGCTCTCCAGTCACAAAGCAGCCAGTGTGTGTGGCGCCCCCCAGAGCTGTGTGCTGTTAATTGCATGTAGTGATCCTGCCACCAGAACAGGCATTTTGTCCCTCCTGTCCCTGGATCTACACTAAGTGCCTAGAATAATGCCTGACTCGCAGTAGGAACTCGATAAATCTATGTTAGGTGAATGAACAGAACCTTTGTAAGGATTTGTGTAAATAATTTATGTAAAGGGTCTGGTTTTTGAGTCAACGCTCAATAAATGGTGGTTATTGGCGTTGATGGCATTACTAAGTAAGTATAAAGGGAAGAACCCTTCCTGCCGGCCTGGCTTGTCCCAGCCTTCGGCTCCAGTAGACAGCGGCTCTGCCCACATCCTCCCATCAGGTTGCTGGAGACCTTGCCCTTCCCACCTGCTTGGCCTGGCCTGTGCCCTTCCTGCCCCCGGCCCAACTCTGTCCCCAGTCTGACCCCAAGGGGTCGGCTGTCTCTTCTTCGTGTAAAAGTCAGGACTTTCCTCTTCCCTGCCTCCTCTTGGCTGTCTCATTTGGCACCAGGGCCTCTATTCAGGAGCCCAGTCCTACTCAAAGCCACAGCTCCTTCTTGGAAACGGCAAAGACCTGGAAACAAGGGGCTCCAACACCTCTGCCAACAGGGACATTGCGCAACGACTGCACCGTGTTCCAGGGGAGGGCACCTGGTTTCAGAGCAGAGAGTAGGGATTCCTCCCCACACTCAGGAGGTTGGGTGGATTTTTAAGCTGTTTCTCCATCAAAGGGACAGATTTGGTTTTGAAAATCAGATGACCCTTTCTCGTTTCCCACCATTACCGCACCCACGACAACCTCCTTTCTGGAGACAATAGGTGGCTGCCACCTTTGCACGATGTGAACAGTGTTAGGGAGGAACCCACCCCAGAAATGTGACCTCCCCAAATGCCTGGGATTCCACTATTAGTGATTCACTCCTTTGGGTTCAGCACCACCCACTCTCTGCCTGTCTTGGAAAACAGATTCTCCTGGGAGGGGTAACACATTAAGTTCTTAACACCTTGAGTGAATAAATTCATCAGATATTTTATTTATCTTCCTGATAGAAGAGATATCTGTATGCTTGGCCTATGGGGCTGGGGTGGGTCTCGCTGGAATCAGAGAAGAGGGAAGACTTTGAAGTCAACCTTTGTCAGTGTCTCCAGGTTTCCTAGAGCCCGGCCTGCCTACACCCTCCAATGACAGCTGGCTTGGGAGCTGTTTGTTTTAATGAGTTAATCACCAAAGGATTAGAACAGGCAACACACACAAGGGCCTACCTCTATATCCCACATGTAATAGATACTCAACAAATGTTAGTCTCTCCCACCCCTCCCATGAAAGGAGAGAGTATGTTTGTCTCTGGGCAGAGGGCTGGTCTATGCCTGCCCCTCAGCTTCAGAAGGATGAGTCAAAGAAATCAGGTTCCTCCTCTACTCCTTTAGAAAATGGGTGCACCTCTACCCAGCCGGCCAGCCTTGGCCCCTGGCTCCTTTGCTCTGCTGTAGGAGAGAAAGCCAGAGAGGGCCAGGTGCACACGTTTAAATCACAGCTCACTGGAGATCTGGTTGCTAGGGTCCCAAGGCTGTGAGAGTCTGAAGAATCTCTCACTTGGCCTTGATTCTGCTCTGCTTTCCAGCTCTGCAAAGTCTCTCTGGAACACCAGGCACCTCTCTGTGTCTCAAGAGGCACAAGTCCTCCAGGGACTACCTTACCCACCTCCTCCGCCCTCTGGATTCCAGCTAAACTCAGCCAGTGCAAGGTACCAGCAAGAGACTGGGAGGCAAGAGGAGAGAGATGTGAGCTGTTTACTCCCCCCGCTCCCTCCCTGTGGCGCCAGGGTTGTGGCAGTAGCTGCAGCCCCCTAGCCACGGCCACAGCTCCTGTGGGGCAGCCCTCACCCGGGGCGCCAGTGCTCACTGGGCTCATGTGCCCGGCGGTGGAAAAGTCTTCCTGCTCTTGCCAGTCCCTGGTGCTTTGCCAGCTCTTACTGACCATCGTCCCTCTATCTCCCACCCACCAGGGTCACTGGAGGGACCAAAGGAGATTCCAGCTGAGGTTTCTCCACAAATACCTACTGAACAATGAAACCCCCATGAGAAATAGCTTCCTCTAGGGGGAAGCCACATAGATCCGGACCACAGTTGACCTAAGGAGGCCACCCTATGTTCAGCCAATCCATTCTCCAGACCCCCGGGCTCACCTTGGGAGTCCGGATCCACCTCTGCATCTGCGGCAACACGTCATCCACCTGTGCGCCGGGATTTTAAAGAAGACGTCTTCTTCTTTTGGTTTCTTATGGTCATTTTGATTACCTCTCTGGGTAGTGAGAATTTCCCCTGCAAGTCTCCATGTTGGTTGAGCCAACAAGCATTTCATCAAAGATGCTAGTTACACTCTCCCCAAGGATGAAAAATAAATTAAAACAAGTCATCCCCTTTCTCCCCTTTCTTTTTGAAATTATTCAGTTCACACCTTAAAGCAGAATACTGGTTGTCCCAGAGCCTCTGCATAACAAAAAAAAAAAAGTGAGAGCTAAAAAGGTCCATAGAGCACAACATTGAGTACAGCAAGTCTCCCCCATTTTCAGATGGGGAAATGGAAGCCCAGAAGTTGAAAGGGACTTGCCAAAGATGCAGACCCTGGATCAAACACCCAGATCTCCTGGCACCCAGGGTCAGCACTTCCCAGCACTCCAAGGATATGGGCAGCCCAGCCTCCGCTACCAATTAAGTGTCTTGCCCTGCTGAGTTTACTCATCTGTTTCCCCTGCAAGACTGTAAGCTCTATGAGGGCAGGAATCAAACTTGTTCACTGTTTCACCCCCCAGCCTCTGCTTCTGTGTCTGGAATGCTAATTCTGTTTGGAATGAATGAATGCTCTGTGTGCACCTCTCTATATTTCCAGACATCAGACATTTTAAAACATGCCCACTTCCTTCTACGAGCTCTCATCTGTCAGCATCAATTAGGGGACCACTCAAAGTCATTATATAAGCCTTAGAAAAAGCCCCCCAGGGCTATCCCTATGCCAGAGCCCCTTTGGGGGTCCTCATTCCTGAGATATGTATTCAGGAGAAATCTGAGGCAAATGAACATCAGAAAATCCTTGGAAAGAAAAAGGTGGACAGAGATGGCTCCAAAAAACAGCTTGGTGGGTATGCTTTCACAGAAGGCAGTCTTTCATTCAGAGATTATTACTTATTAAAGAGTTATTATTATACTTATTGTAGAATGCTTACTACCTACCAGTCCCACGTTGCATCTTTACATGCATCATCTCAGTTGATCCTTACAACCATTATTCGACTAAGGTTGTATCTTCCCTGATTAGTAGACGAGGGAAATCAGGCTCAGAGAGGTTAAGCAACTCACTGAAGTTCACACCATGTCCACATCCACTTCCATTCCACCTCATTGCTGTGCCTCTTCCAAGAATGCCATGGATTTTCTTAAAACATCAATTTGTGATATCTCCTCTTTCCCCTTCCGTTCACCCACCACAACTCCAGCTCAGAGTCAGCACTGGGGAAGAGGAAGAGATGTTGGCAAGTGCGGACTTCAAGACCATCATGTTTGCTCTGAGAAGTGGCTTTGAGCCAACAGGAGAGTTGGGCCTCCAGGAGGGGATGGATGCAGTTTGCAAGGAATGGGATGATTCCAGTCCTCAGAACCACCTTGTCCAGTTTCTATCCTTTCCTATCCTCTCATCTATAAAACACTGAATTCATAAGAACACATTATACAAAAGGCTTTCAATCCATTATATCATTTAAGCTGTTCAACAGGTAGGGTAAGATGACTATCAGCACTTACGATGTACTCCAGGGAGGTTAAGTCACTTGTCCGAGTTCACGCAGCTAGTAAGTGGAAGCGACAGATTCAAACTCAAGTCTTCTTGTACTGGGATCAATTCTCATTCTCTGCACTAAGACTTGGGAAGAGAAATGTGAGAGACGTGGACTGGATGAAGCCAAAGTAGCCTTGGCATTGACCTGGCCTGCTCTGAAACACAACCTTAGCCTCCACCACCGAGTTTTATGAGATGACTTAATTACTCTTTGTTCACAGCAAGCAAGATGGCTGCCAAGGACACACATGGTTGTTCCGCACTTCTGACTGCCCACAGGCATTCTGGGAATGGCAGGCAGAGGTCTGGAGGATGAGCAGAGCCCTCTTCTGGAAATAGAAGGTTGTAAGGCACATGGGCTGGCCACAGGGCAGAGTTGGGGCAACACCATGCTAACTTGGGGAGCCAAGGACAAGTGTGCACACAGCACAGCACAACACCTACAGTGTTGAGGGCAACACCGTAAAGTCCCACGGGTGCTAGCTGTCCAGAGGACAGAGAGGAGGAAAAAGAGGGGGAAATACAGGCAACAGGTAAACTTCATTTTACAACTCCTTGAACACTCAGCCAGGTTAAGAGAAAAGGTGGGGTTTGTGTTCAAATTCCAGCAACATTAGGCTCTGGCCTGCCTGAGCCTGTTTCCTCATCTTCGTAGGGCTGCTGGGCAGATCTGAGTTACTGTGTGGGATCGTACCTTTGAGCACTTACCATATTCCAGGAACTCAGCGTTACCTATTGGTTATCTCCTTCAACCTTAAGAACCTTGTGTGGTAAAAACTCTTTTGTCCCTATTTGATGATGAAGACATTGTCTCAGAGAAGGTAACTTGCCCAAGGCACACAGCCAAAAAGTTCTGGTGCTGGGGGAATACATGTCACCTAGTAGCAACAATTCTAGTTCTAGCCTATGAGGACCTTGGAGGCAGACATCTGGACTGGGGTTTAGTTTCTTTAATTATGAAATATTTCAAACGTACAAAAGTATGTATTATTACAAATACCCGTGTAACAAACACTCAGCCTAAAAAATAGAATGTCAAAACTGAAGTCTCTGCACACCTTCCTAATCCTTTACCTTCTCATCCTCCCTGGCGACAGTCAGTGATTTATTTGTTCAACAGTAATCTTTTTTTTTTTCTTTTTTAGAAAGAGAGTCTCACCATATTGCCCAGGCTGACCTCGAACTCCTGGGCTCAAGCAGTTCTCCCACCTCAGCCTCCTGAGTAGCTGGGACTACCGGTGAGCACCGCTGCACCCAGCTGATTATCTTCTTTTTGAGAGAGAGAAACAGAAACAGAGACAGAGACAGAGAGAGAATATCCTATCACTGTGTTAGACATATTATAGTGATATAAATAAATGCATTTAGTCAAATTCCAAAAACACAGTCTTTCCTAAGAAAAGAAAAGATAAGAGCTTCTCACCTTATCCTGGACAATTTCATTTTAAGTGGACTTCTCAAGAATTTGGTGGAGTTTCTGGGAAGGGTTATGGAGACTGATACTATGACCTATTTTGATCAAAATTCAAGCTAAGATCATGATGAAAATGGTAGTGATAATAATCTAGCTTTATGTTTGTATAGTGTGTTGTCATTTTTAAGGTTTGTTTTCATAAACATCCCTATTTCTCAGGGCCATGATATGTTAGTGGGAAGAGATTCTGGGGATTACCCAGTCCAGAAGATTTCGGGGTTTATTTTAGCAGCAGAACACATTTTTTCCAAACTTAATCTTACCTGGGATGGCTTTTCCCCAACTCAGCCTTCTCCATACTTCCTCTCTCCCTTGAGAAAACCAGGGAGACCTAGGACTCTGGAGAAATGTCTGGTCCACACCCCTTATTTTATAGACATAGAGATCAAGGTGGACATAAAGGGGAATGGAGCTCAAATCCATTGAGTCCAGATGTCTCTACTATGGATCTTCCATGCATTGTCTTGTGGAATTCTCCCAACAGAGGTGCAGAAAGCTTACACAACTTGCCCTGGGTCACACAGCTGTGTTTTACAAGTCCACGGGAATTCCCGTGAGTAGGTGGCTGAATCAGGATTTAAAATCTATCTTCCAATTCCAAGTCCAGAGCTGCTGGCCTCGAGCCAGGGAAGAATAGCCAATCAGTGTAGTTCAGCCTCACTTCCCTTCACCACAGTTTAGTTGGATGAACCCTTCTGAGTTTACCCTCCAGAAGCAGGCTCAGTCCAAAGAGAATCTGTAACCTTATTGGATGTAGCTGGGTTAAGATGTGGCTGCCCTGGGGGCCCCAGAGCATCCAGGCCCTTGGCAAGGATGTGATGAGAATCTGCCTGAGCCTCCGCCTCCTCTTCCTTGGGGTGTCCTGTCCTCTCCCTTCCAGCTCCCTGCCCTATGTCCCCAGGGTCCTTTTGTTGATCCAGAGGATCCACTGACACCGATTGTCCTTTCTGATCCCTCAGTGCACACCTTCAGGCCATTTGTCCCACAGGGGCTCCCTGAAATTGTGCCTACATACTTAAGATAGTGCAAAGAGTAATATTAATGGTGGAAATTTTAGGTGCCAGATTAGACCAGTGAGAGAATTATTTATAGAGAAGAAAATCTTTTGTTTATTTTCCAGGGATGCAACACAGATCTCTAGGTCACATTTCCAAATCCTTTAATAAGCTATGTGTTCCCATTGGCATTTGAAGAGCTCCAGCATCTGTGTCTTCTGGGACTTTCAGAGAGGGAAAGAGAGATGGAGAGCCAGGCTCACCCCCACTTGAGACCAAAGCACCTTCTGTTTTTACCACAAGAGATGAAAGCAGAAAGTGCTAACCAAATATTCCATATGCTCCCCTATATTTCTCAGCCTGCCTTGAAGCTAGGCTGGGGCCACACGATGTGCCACTCCTGAGCTGAAGTGCTTAATAACTGACGTGCCTCCTCCATCTCTCTCTTCCCCTATTTTGATGTCTCAAAGGCCATTTGTTCTAGATGAGGTACCTATAACAAGGAGGAAGGCCACCCAGCCCACACCAGACATTTGGTGAGTGAGAAATCAACCCGTATTGATTTCTCAGTGATTGTTGTCACTGAGATTTTAGGGTTGTTTATTACTGCACCATAGCAGAGCCTATCCTGACTAATGCACCATGGAAGCTGACATTTACATAGTGTTTATGATGAGTAGGACTGTTAGCGGTAATTTCCCATTCCCTGTAATTCAAGAGCTGGAAAAGAAAAAACATCAACATTTCCCAGACACACTTAAAGGCATGGTTCTGGAAGCAAACTAGGTTCCCCCAGTAATGCCCTTGTGTGATGCAGCAATACAGTAGAGACATGAATAATGAGAGCCTCCTCTTTCCCGTGTCCCGTCGCCAGCTTCGTGAGTGCTAGAGGCACTCGTGGTGAAAGCAGCTGCGATAGCAGCTTCCCGACGTTTGGATCACAGCTACAGTGGATGACTTTGAAATAGTGCAATGATGCCCTCCAGACCTCCACTCCCCCAGCACTTAGAACAGCTCTGCCAGCTCCTAACTTCCTGAATTGAACCCCTCTCTGCTTGAAATAGCTGGAGAAGTATCTATTTCCTTCGCTGAACTATGACTGAATCCTTGTTGCTTTCAGAAGTTGGAAACCCTTTGAAAAAGGGTAGCACAGCAACAAGTCAGATGATATGAAGCATTCCAAAGGCTCAAACCTGGAAAAGACAGATTTTCCGAGACCTCAGAAGTTTGAAAAAATATCTATATAGTAGGATGGATTCACAAAACCATAAATTCATTTTGAGGACATCACATAAATGATTTCGCAGAAATCTTTCACATCCCTGTGTGATTATGGGGCCAATTGAAGATGTGGAGGAACCCCAGAGAATCTAAGTCCCTTCTCCAAGGTGGCAGAGCCAGGAAAGGCAGAGCTGTGGTTCCAACTGAGGTCCCTGAGACTCTGCCCCATGCTCCTGCCATCATATAATGCCAGCTTTGAGTCTTGGTACAGAAGGTTAGGCTCACTTTCCTGACCCACTGGGGACCCACCTGAGTAGTACAGAGGACGGTGTGTGGGGCTGGCTACTCAGGGCAGGGCAATGCCTGCCACATGCTCGCAGCATTTAAGGTTGTGAAAGACATGCTTGAAACGGAATCTAATGATGGGTATTCACTTTTACGGCAGAGTTTATGCAAATATACAGTCCTCATAAAGGGCAGCCATTGCCAACCAAAGGTCTGTTCAGTGCCTAGAGCTTTTATTTTAAAGCCAACAATCTGAGTTCCTCACATGTCCTCTCTAATGATGCCCTGCGTGACCTTCAGCTTCTGGCTTAAACCTCCCGTGCCTCATTTTCTCTGTCTGTAAAAGGGAGATAATGACACTAGCCACTGGGTCATGTTGGCAACATACTTGGAGATCCCAAGATCAAAGGGGTTCTGCCTGGACCAAGCAAGATGATGATGGTGCTCACCATCATTAGTGTTGTTATTATTATTGTTGTTGTTCAGAGTGGCCATGTTGCAGTCCAGGAAGTAGACATGACTCCCAGGGCTGATTCAGCAGCAGGACAGAATGAGGAGGCATTTTTGTGCTGCAGAAGCCATTGATGTAGAGACTGCCCCTTTCATTGACATCACGTGACAGCACATTCCTAGACTACCCAAGTGGCAGGAGGCATCCTCCTCCCTGGAGGTAGGACCATGCATAGAACACCTCCAAGGGGTATAGAGCTGTCTTTGGGGGAAGGAAGCCAGTGAAGAAGACTCCATCGTTTCTTTGGTGACATGGTCCCTGTAATCACACAGCCAACTCAAAAGCCCTGGAATCACAGCCGGGAAGCTTTAGATTCAAGTCCCAGCTCCACTACCTCGTGGCCTTGAACATAATCCACAATCTCTCAGGGTCATCATTTCCTGATTATAAAATAAGAATGTTTCACTAAAGTGATCCCTTGATCTCCTAGTTTTGACATTTATAGTTACCCTAAAAATCAAGACAGAGGATTCTGGCCAGAGAAGGTCTGGTCTGGCACATTTATTCATAGTTTAACGACGGTTTCAGTCACTGCTCTTCCGACAGGCTTTTGGCCTGTTGCCCACACTCAAGCAGTAATGTTCTAAGTTCAGGGCAAGGAAATGTACTGAACTTGTTTTGAAATTTACCCACACACTGAAGACACAAAATAGAAAGTCAAATTCTACGTACTAGTAAACACTTTCTGTGTTTTTCAAAGAATGCTCATGAGGGACCATCACCTGCTTTTATGTGGCCCATACACAAAAAGTGCCCTACGTGAGTGGATGAAGTTTTTAGAAACCTCCTTTGTGTACATGCTCATCTGTGGACACATGGCTTATTATTGGACTGCACTTGGTTTAAAAAAAAAAAAAGGGCATCCATTTCCCTAGATGGGCGTAGCCCTCCACCAGAGCCCAAGTCTTGATGAGTAGAAGATGGGCTGGATTTCAACTCCGAAAGGGCCCCCTGGTCAGCACATTTGTGCAGTGTGCCTACTGCACAATCATACATGGCAGCCCTGGATCTGTTGACTTTTAGGGGTTCCCTGGAGCCTCCTCATGAACTTCAGAGAGTTGACGGGAAACTTCCTCCCCACCCCACCAACTGGTTTTTACTTGCTTTACATGATATTAGCCATCTTTGGGTGAAAATTTTGTTTGAACAAAATGAGATTTTAAAATGTTTGATAACTCCTGTGCATATATAACACAGAAATAAATAAAGGGAGCTTTTATTTGGAGAGATGTAAAGACTCAAATATGAAAAATATGTTTGCTTAGGCCATGGTAGTTTAGAGAAACAAATATAGTAGGCAGGAATTTTCGGTCAATGTGAACTCAGGAATGCAAAAATTCCTTCCACTCCCTCCTTCTCTCTGTTGGGTTGTACTTTCTACGTGGGACCCCTCCTATTTTGGCCAACATTGAATAATTAATCTACTTACTTCCAAGTAAATTAAGTCAACACCAGTGTTTTTAAGCATCACTTGAGCTCAGTTGTGCGCCTGTGCACGCACACACATGTATATGTGATGGGAATGTCACCCTGCATATAGTGAAATAAAGAATTTACCTCATCCGTCTTGGTCCCACACTGGCCTGTGGCTTCAAATATAACTCATCCATCTGGTCCTTTGTCCCATGCTGGCAAATTCTTTGAGATGCAGCCATGTCCTCCTCAGATGCCTGGAAGCCTGGTCTCCCTCCATCTGCTGCTGTGGGGTCCACACACATTCAGGCATGGAGCCACTTGTAGGTATCCCTGATCTTGTGCTTCATTTTCTCTCTCTTCCCTCCCCTCTTTTCCACCTCTCTCCCTCTCCCCCCACTCCTCTCTCTCCTTCCTCCTCCTCTGTACACCAACTTGATGCTGCAGAGACAATCAGATGCCCAGTACTCAGTACTCTGAGGCCTTGGGAAAATTGGAAGATGATCCCAATGCTTTCTTCTCCCACTAGACACACCACACTCCCATTTCTACTCTACAACAGCCTTTTTATGATGAATTCAGAACTTATCCGAAGCTTGATGACTCCCAGACTGCACACTGGAAAGCTCAACATGGGTCCTCTTGACTTCAAGGCAGATCCTACCATGCTCCTGTGGCCAAGTTATATCTTGGAAGGTGGAGGGAGACACAAAGTAGGGCCAGTCTCACTCATGCCCAATCTTCCTACATCAGCTCCACCTCTTTTATTTCCAGAGGGTCAGAGTGCAGAGGTGGGGAAAGAACGGGCTAATCACATCTACCTCCAGAATCTTGCTGTCTTATATCCAGACCCTCAAGCACTTCAACTTAAAATTAAACACTTGCCACCACTGTTCCGAAGTTCCATCATGTTATGAATGGAGAAAGGCCCTTAGGATGTGGATGAGTGAAATATAGAAGGTGTAGCAACATGGGCATTAACTGATCACATATCCTGCCACAAGCTAGCCCTTGTGGTCAGAAAGTAGAGGAGAGGCTGGAGGTGACCCCGTGTGTGCTCTGTGGATTAGATCACTCTGGAACCAACTGAGAGCCAAGAAATGGGACCAGGACAAAAAGCAGAATGGGAAGGCTGTGTAAAGATATGTATCAAAATCTTTTTTTAAAAAAAAAGAATGCGCATGTCCCTTACAGCCCAGCAATTCTATTTCCAGGGGGTTATCTTAAAATAATCAGACAGGTGTACACTGACTATCTACAAAGAAGTTCCATGCAGAATTGTTTACAGTGGAAATAACTGGAAATAACTTCCATGTTCTATAGTACAGAACAGATATATAAATAATTATGTACTTGTGATGGAATATTATGTGACCATTAAGAAGTAATGAGCTAAAACTACATATATTGGAGCGGAAAGATATTAAGATATCTGATTAAGTGAAAAAGCAGGTTACTAAACAAAAAGTACAGCATAATCACATTTTTATTGCTTAGATATAATAATATACAGATGGGCCTCATCTTATGATGGTTTGACTTAACAATTTTTTGACTTTACAATGGTGCAAAAGTGACAAGCATTCAGTAGAAACTCTACTTCCAATACCCATGCAACCATTCTGTTTTTCACTTTCAGTTCAGTATTTAATAAATTATTATAAGTACTAAGATATTCAACACTTTATTATAAAATAGATTATTTCACATTTATTTTTTTTTTTAAGTTAATGGTCTTTATTGAAAAAAAAAAAACTAGCATTTACAACTTGGAATGGACATAAATTATAATTTCTTGAACAGCAATGTTGACGGTTGTGCTGAAGCCCACAGCCACAGCCTACTCTGCCGACTCCAAGTCATGGTTCAGAAGGTTTAAAAACAGAGAGTCCAAAGATGCTCCCTTGGTAAAGGTTTCTTATTAAAAAT